>MJUT01044116.1:320264-355044 GCA_002080005.1 Gigantidas platifrons | reverse complement strand
ACAGTTTATATTAACAATATTGTTTATTTGTCTAGTATTATGGGTATGTCGAGTACCTACAGTTTTTGGAATTAATTCAGCTAAATATTGGGGTGTTTTATTGTAATTCATTTTATGAAAGAGAACAAGTTTGTGATTGTTTCTTCTATCTTTTAGTATCTCCCATTTTGTTTCTTCATACAAGCTGTCATGTGATGTTAATCTGGTCTCCCCAGTTACTATTCTTGCTGCATCTAATTGAATATTCTCTAATTTATTTATTACATTTTGTTTTTGATTATCCCGTATAACATCAGCGTACTCCATTAAGGTCTTATAAAAGAAATATACATTTTTTTCTAAAGAGTATCTATCAAGGAATGTTCTAGATTTTCTCATTATATTTAATCTTTTATAAGTTTTTTTTAACAATGTAATCAATATGATCATTCCATTGGCCATTAAACAGCTTATCGAACCACTTTCCGTCTTTTGAGAACGAAAATTACCATCGATTACTTATTTGCTTGCAAGCAAATAATTTGACCTCGCTTTTTCCGTATGCAATTGACCTTACTAGTGACAGGTAAACACGAATAATTTGTATTTTGTCGCTTATTAACTGTCAACTTACATGGTTCTTTGTCCGTAATTAACACCGACTAAAAGCAGATTCACAAAAAATAAGAAATAACTGCACTGTTGTACTAATTTAATGACGATTCGACAAACTCCGTAAACAATGTCGATAATTAATAAGATGACGTCCATTTCTTGATCGATCTCAAAACACGAGCAGTTACACGTTTTTTCCCCGATGCGCGTACATTTCATAACATTTATAAGTTACAGAAACACCTTTTATTAAGGCATCAATCATATCTGATAGTTTTTATGGGTAACACAAATTTACGATTTGGCAGATAATGCCCCTTTAAATTAAGATTGAACTGTGTTTCTCCTGTTTTATTTACAATGCTTAAGATATATGGAATTTATAATTATTGAACAACGGTCTGTACATTTGTACATTGGCATTGATAAGACGAAAAGAACACTATTTATGTTATGTTCTAGGATTTGAAAAAGATATGAATTTTAATTCTAACATCAAACCATGTTCGTCTTGACAATTGCAGATAGCACTCCAGTTTTAAGGATTTTGAATTTTGCAAAACTTTTTTAAAAATGGAGTTTTGGGTTAGTTATGGAAGGTTTTGATAAGAATATTGTTCGGTTGCAAATGAATGAGTCAACGTTGTCTGTTTGGTATGCCGACTTAAATTCCCCTTCCAATACTATTTAGATCCAGTTACTTGGAGCGTGGTGTCTCCTATGATAGATCTATATCCTAAGCGACATCACGCGAGAAGTCACAAGATTCATTATATTATTTCATTTTTCGAGATGCAGTCGAATTTGGGCACGAGGTGAATTTGTTCCTCTCTAGATTTGCTTAGTGTGTTCAGTGATAACTTTTGGGAAATTAATTTTTTTGTTTTCCCTCCCTCCTCTCCCCCACATTATTTTTGGCACACTCCATGAAGTGGATGGTCCCTCAATTTTCTCTCTCCAATACTAATTACACCCAGTTATTTGGAGCGTGGTGTTTTTGATGATAGACCTATTTCTTCCTCCCTGAATGGGTAAATTATTTTAAATATACTACAATCGTCGTGGGGCTTGGTGTGATCTACCATCAGTGTTCCAAATTCATTATTAAATAAACGAGGAACAATTGTGGCAAATACTTATACATGTATATAGTTTCAATAAAATATTGTGTACGTATCGTAATGGGATTGTGTGCAACGGTATATTTATGTCTCCCCTTCGAACGAAGGGAGACATATTGTTTTAGTCTGATTTGTTCTTGCGCTTCTGCTTCCGCTTCCTCTTCTTCTGCTTCTTCTCAGCGAAGCTTGTCCGGACCATACATTTCTTGTCTTTCCAGAAAGGTCAATTATATTTGGTATGTAGGTGTTTTGGCAATATACCGTAATGACCTTCATTGGACCTTGACCTTTGACCTCAATGTCAAATAATTTGTTTTTTAAATAGTATTTTCTTGTCCGGGCCATAACATCTTTGTCTTTCGAGATAGGTCAATGCATTAAGGGGAGACATAAGTTTTAGGTATCTAAAACAGTTCTTCCAAGTTACTTATGTATTCACTCAGTATGATATTAATGTTATCTGAAGATACCAAAGGCGTTATCAAAAACCTCCAATATATTAATGTTATCTGAAGATACCAAAGGCCTCCAATCGAAGATGGACAAACATTGCAATGACCAAATGAAATGCAACAAAACAAACAATGATATACAAACCCAATAAAACCCGGGAGTGTATTCAGATTTTCCAGAAGAGTAAGTAATTTGAACATTAATTTGTTTTTGTTTTATTTTATCTGTGTGTTTGTTCTTTTGTAACCGCTTGTCTAATTACATTTAATCCCTTCATATGTTGTGTTTGCTTTATTAGTTCATATATATTATAATAAAAATGTAATATTACAGGGGACAAGTGGTTTTCAAAATGATCAACAGTTTGGCATGTCGGGACAAGCAAAGCAAAACACATTTAATCAACATCGAAACCACGGACAACAACAGCCAAACAATTTTAATCAAATGAAACAAGGATTTAGCCAACAGCATTTTGGTCAGCAACAACAAACCGGTAACATGAATCCTGGACGTTCGCAAATGTTTCATCAAGGGTCACAACAACAGCAACAGCAACAGCAACAACAACTGCAATCATTTGGTCAGCAAAATAATGTTCCGAATGGGCATAATACTCAGTTTAGACAACAAGGACAAACACACAAATTCAACCAATTTAGTGGGCCAAGTAGAAATGGAATTAACGTATATTCACAAAACAAACCATCAAATATGCCGCCATTCCAAGGTATGAACGTGATGCCACCTAATCAACATGGCTTTCAAGGAAACCCACAACAAGGCCAATTGACACAATATAATCCACAGCCGCATAGTATGATAAACAATGGTCAGGGTTTTAATCAAAATCCGGGGCAGCAAGGTCATATGCAAGGAAATCAAGGTCCAATGTCAGGACAACCACATAATCAAATGGCAGGACAACCACACAATCAAATGGGAGGACAAAATCCGGGCATGCAAAGAAATCAAGTGAATGCTCCTTCACCACATAATCAAATGCTAGTGCAGGGTGGTGGACAGATGCCAAATCCCCAAAATAATAACATGCCAAGACAAGTAGGGCAAATTCCACCACCAACACAAGCAGGACAACAGGGTCATGGACCACCATATAAACCAAACCCTAATCTTGCAGTAATTGATCACCCAATGAAAGCTACAACACCAACAACTACTCCTAAACCTCCGACATCAACAGTTGATGGAGAGGGATTTGTGTGTATGACTACAGCTGATTGTGAAATTGGTTGTTGTTTTAACAGCACAGGTCAATTACTAGATACAACAACATACGGAGCTGGTGGCCTACAAGAAGGTCGTGGTGAGTTAACGTACATAAACCGACTATTTGTCAAATTTTCTCATCATCTTCTATTATTTGATATAAGATGTTCCAAAAAAGATATAAAATTCGGGCAGAAAATATATAAAAATTGGTTCCAAGCAATATATATGATAAATAATATCACATTCACCCTGAAATAATATAGATATAAATATACTACATGAAAATATAATTTTAGTTAATCATATAACATACCAGACATGTTAAGGTCCTGATTTCTAAAATTGTAATTCAGATGCCAATTCTTTCTGTTTCTTTACCTTTTATTTCGTTGGGTTTTATTTTATTTTTTGATGTTCCATATTTGCCTTTTTTGGAATAGCATTAACTATGATGTGTTGTGTATTGTAATAGTTAGCTTGATTACCTTGAGTGCGATAGATAGCGGGTTCGAGCCACGTTCTGGGTAAATCTAAGTCTATAGAAATATTAAGCATTAAGGAGTGATAAGAGCAAAGAATGGTGCGCTTGGAATCAGGATAATGTGTCGGCGTGTAGCTCAATGCCTACCCTTGGAATGTTGTCTCATTGGTTTAGTACAACACAAAAATCACCATTTCATCGAACTGTTAGAACAGTTTGAATATTCCAAAGAGGTAATCCAAAACCATAAATAGAAAGACAGACAATACAATGTACCTTGTTCTCGCCAAGTTATAGCTGAAATACTGCTCAACTGGAGTTAAGCAACAACCTCTCACTCAAGGCTCATGGAAAAGTGAATATTAATGAAAGAAGTCGAGTGATGTTTATCTTCTCGAAGTGTATATAATATGCCGACGGTGCAAAATAAAAGAGGAAGCAAGGAAAGAAAACAAAACAAACTAGTGAAATATTAAAACAAACTAGTGAAATATTAAAACAAACTAGTGAAATATTAAAACAAACTAGTGAAATATTAAAACAAACTAGTGAAATATTAAAACAAACTAGTGAAATATTAAAATGTACAGAAACAAATAAAGCAAATATGTTTTGATTAAAGTGAAACTGACACTTTAGACTTAATGTTTACGGCAGAAAATAGTTTCCCTTAGAAAAAAAAAACTAATTTTCAAATAAGGTTCTTGAATTGAGTTAATCGTTAAATAGGAAATAGGAAAGAATAACCAATATACATACAAACCTATGATATCATTTTACATTGTTACCATGTTTTATATACTTCTAGCCTCTGGGAAATGTTTTATAAGATCCCCAGGACTGGGTGACGTTTGTGATGATTTGTGTCCCTGTCAAATGGGTAGGTATCAGCTATTGATTGTATTAACAGGTAACCCTTGGGACAAAGAAAAGGTGGTCTTCTAATACAGCTGACCTCTCAAAAGAAGTTCAACTCATGTGCAATTTGCTTAATAGATGTGACTGCAAGAGCAGGATTGACTGTACAACATTTACGCAATTTGTAGCAAGATAAAATAATTCTCAAATGCATTTTAATGATAAAAGAACCATCCTACAAACAACTGAAGATAAAGACAAACCGAATATCGTTCTTATGCGGAAAACTTTAATAAATTGCCACATATTTATCACCCAATGTAAAAGAGTTTGTGCATTATTGGTCTCACTAAGGATTATTGTCAGAAACTACAGACTGCCTCTGATACAGAAAATTATAGTTAACTGTAAGGCACAACACATGACGTTACCGCTAATTTCCTCGGGTTGTCTCCTTACATAATATTGAATGTTGCTTGAGCCTTGGTATCGATGCTGGATGTATTGGTGTGATAATTGTAGCTTTTATATTCTATGAAAGACTGTATAATGGGGGGGGGGTGGTTAATGAAAACAATCCATCAGTAATATCATGACAATCTGTTTTACAAGTGTTGGAGCTTGGTGTCCCCGGAGAAAGCAACCATTCTTTCGTAAGCTTTCAACGCAGAGCTTTCTCTATACTAGTATTAGAGATTAAAATCATACAATGGTATGACTGCCTACAGAACTCCATTTTCTTCTGGTATAGATCATACTATACCTCTTGTACAGAGCTGAATTTACTACTTGTAATCTTAATGGTAATCCTTTCACTATCTTTTTTTTATTACTATTTCTATTTTCTGTAAATGAAATCGTGAATCAGTGTAGTAGTAGTAGTAGTGTACGCTGACATCATAAGCACAATTGAATTACATTATGACAGCCAAATGAAGCTTTTATGTGCATAAAAACGTAGATATCTAATTTAGTGCACACGATGCAAATTATTGTATATATTGAATGAAATTGTATTTGTCCTTTTGTTTATAAGTGATATACATGTTTACAGGGTAGACATATTTTTTTCAGGTAAAAGATCATTTTGATCAATGAAGACCACCAATAATACAATATTATAGATTACAATGTGTTTATGGTTCGACTGAAAATAATTGTGAAAACCCATAGAATATTTACTATGTTATATATATACTATGTTATATATTTACTATGTTATATATCCTATTGCAGGTCATTCTTGTTATAGAAGATATGCTCCAAACTATCCAAAACCAGGAGAGAAAGCTCCGCCACCTATAGATCCTGAATCTGCACCCAAACCACAAAGAAAATGTTTAAGATCAGCCGTAGTTGAAGCAGAACGTTCATCATTCTGGCGGTGTTATTTTGATGTGGCCTGCTCAGGACCTTTGCCCTAATTTACTATTAAAATAATATTTTCTATCTCCCTGGATTATATTTTTTTTTACATCATTGTGTAAATATATTGTTGTAGTTGTCGTTACCTAATTCTAACTTTCAAGAATATAATATAAACTTATGGAAAATAAATTCTCCATTAAATCAAAGACAGAAACAAAAACACAATAAATTAGGTTTTATTCATAGATGAAAATCAACTGATTTTCGTCGCCATGGTAAAATACTTGAACTACGTCTAGATTTTCTTCTAATTATCATTTCAAAGTCAAACCGTGAGCCTTTCTCGTGATTATCGTAATGCCTACAAGCCATTGTAATGAAAAAGAATATGGAAGACACAAATAAGGCTGCTCCAGCAGAATAATAAGATATGTCATAATTTCCGGTTGTATCTCGAATTAAACCTGCAAATAAGGAGTAATTATACATGTAATAACTATGACGATAGCAACGTACATGCCTAAAGGCCACACCAATGAATAAAACGTATCCATCTGCTCAAATTCATATATGTGTTTATATTTTCGAATATGATGGTAACAAAACTACATATTTTGGCATTTTGACCATATTTGGCTCTTTTTTATATGTTTTGACCACATGTTTGTCTCTCTTTACATGTATTGATTTACTTTTTTGTTATCCCATCGTGGTGGTTTTCTCCGTGTAGTTCGGTTTCCTCCACCAATAAAACTGACCGCAATGATATAGCTGAAATATTGTTGAAAGTGGAATTACACACCATAACTCCCCTAACCCTATCAAATCTTGTTATCTTCCTTTCTTACGGTTTTTCTGATAGTAAACTTTCCTTTCTTCCGTATGTTGACCCCTGTCTGAACACACTGGCTTTCTATTATTGTCAATGTGCGACACTCTCATCAAGTTACCAAGGCTATATCAACACATAAGAAATTGCTTCAATAATTGTGGCCATCATCAACTCGTATATTATTATGTAATATCCGTGTCTAAAATGATTTCAAACATACTTTTACATTGTAAACTACTGAATCTTCGCGTCCGTTTTGTTAATTTACTGGAAATTTTGCCTTCAGAACTGGTGCCATGTTTAAGTCGGGAAATACTTATCATCTGGCTCCCATGGTCATACATACTCCTGTTTTATACGGTTTCTTGATGTTCAATTTTTTTTATTTTTTTTTATTTTTAACTCTTGTGTTTTTGTCGTATCCGAGGTCATTTATTTTCGGTAACCAATTCTTCTGACGGAAAACTCTATGTTCGTTGTTAACATGACAGAAATTATCTGTTTTATTGTATGTGTGATGCTTTTACAGTAGCATACTGGTATTTCTATTCTCAGGTCAGTTTAAAATCGGTACCTTTAAATAATGCTTTATAAGATACCATTAAAATGATAAGGAAGTGAATTTCTATAGACGGTTTTTCATTGTGAGTATCTTTATATAAAATAACTGCGATCTTAACAGTAACATGTAATACGACAGATGGATACTAAATGCCATTTTCACCGACCTGTTGCAATTATTAGAAAAACTTTAAACTTCTATCGAGTCAACATCCAACACACAAACTTCTGATTGTATAATTATGTTTGGTTTGTTTTATGATGCTTAACGCCACTTTCAACAATATTTCAGTTATATCCTGGCTGTCAGTTTTATTTGTGAAGAAAATCGGAGTGCCCGGAGAAAATCACCGACCTGTCGCAAGTCACTGACAAACTTTATCACATAATGTTGTACCGAGTACACTTCGTCATAAGCGGGATTCAAACCCACACCTTTAGTGGTGTTATGCAGTGGTTGCACATGTAGTTGTAAATCCAACTAGATACGATCACGATCACAATGCTCATGTTTTATTNTCTTGTGTTTTTGTCGTATCCGAGGTCATTTATTTTCGGTAACGAATTCTTCTGACGGAAAACTCTATGTTCGTTGTTAACATGACAGAAATTATCTGTTTTATTGTATATATGATGCTTTTAGAGAATAAATTACTTAGTCGCATACTGGTATTTCTATTCTCAGGTCAGTTTAAGATCGGTACCTTTAAATAATGCTTATAAGATACCATTAAAATGATAAGGAAGTGAATTTCTATATACAGTTTTGCATTGTGAGTATCTTTATATAAAATAACTGCGATCTTAACAGTAACATGTAATACGACTGATGGATACTAAATGCCATTTTCACCGACGTGTTGCAATTATCAGAAACACTTTAAACTTCTATCGAGTCAACATCCAACTCACAAACTTCTGATTGTATAAATATATTTGGTTTGGTTTATGATATTTAACGCCACTTTCAACAATATTTCAGTTATATCGTGGCTGTCAGTTTTATTTGTGAAGAAAATCAGAGTGCCCGGAGAAAATCACCGACCTGTCGCAAGTCACTGACAAACTTTATCACATAATGTTGTATCGAGTTTTTCAGTTCGTCATAAGCGGGATTCAAACCCACACCTTTAGTGGTGTTATGCAGTGGTTGCACATGTAGTTGTAAATCCAACTAGATACCAAAAGATACCAAAGCGGTAATCAGAAGCCGTCAAGTGAAGGGCGGGCAATAGTCCACAAATCACTACACATAAAACTTAAGATTGAGCAATAAGGACCAACTAAATTACCAGGATGAACTCGTATGTTCCGGTTGAGTGCATTGTTCCTGCTACATTTATGGTACCTGTCGAGAACATATGTCAAATCACTTGTGATATACATTTACATGTTTGTGATGTTCTATCGTAAAGAAAGAATATATTGACGATCAGTAAATGTGAATTCTAGCAGACAAACAACTATTGTTAGAGAACTGAAATTAAATATAACATAATTTATTGTTTTACGTACCTGAGATTGGACCTGCTGCTGCATTAAATATCCCGGAAACTGTCATAGAGGTTCCAAGTCCAGCAGAATAGTCTTCCTGTCCGACGAGTTTGATAATTGAAATGGAAAGAACGGTAACCATACCACCGATTCCAAGTCCATATCCACAGGCTGCAATCAAATTTAAGCTAAACGACGATCCGGACTGAGTAAACCCCACCATTGCCGCGGCTCCAACCAACGCACTGACTGCCGGAATAGACAAAACACTGATATGGGGCAGTTGCTTCAGAAATCCAGGTAAAAAGCGGAATAGTGTACTAACAATGTTCATGTACAGGTATAAACTAACAGCATCTGATCGAGATAATCCTTTAAACTGATAGTAATCAACGAAAAATATTAATACAGAATTAAATGACGCAACGCACAAGGCTTGTGCAAAACAGTAACACATAAATATTTTATTTTTGAATATACCTTTTAATATATTTACTATGCTTTTATTTTTATTATCTTCTGTATCGTACAACCGCCTCAGTTCTGTGGTACTAAATGACACTCGTTTCAATTTATTGTTATCGTTATTTACTACGCCATTTTTGGGTTCCTGATATGGTATGTTACTACCAGTAGTTGTTTGTATCACTTCAGTTGTATGTTCCATTTTTTCGGACTCGTTCTCCACGAAGCTTACACTTCTATGTTTGGTACTTTTTTTAGGCGCTTTATATAAAGTAGCAGTAAGGACCAAATGTAGCATGATGCCTGCTATTATTAATAGAGCTCCTCTCCATCCATACTCAAGTACCAGTTCTTCTAGAATTACCGGAAATACTGAAGCACCACATCCGGAACCGAAAGAGATGAATGCAAGAGCCAATAATCTCTGTTTCCCTTTAAAGTACATCCCAACACTTGTCGACGCTGATATGTATGCCAATGAAAAGCCCATTCCTGGAGAGTTTAAGACAGTAATATACATAATCGTTAATACATGTTGTAGTGGCATGGCAGTGTAATGCTAATTTGGTATATATGCCAGTTATACCTTGGCGGAGTGTTAGTGAACACGAAGTACCAGACGAGAACCACAGACCGTACCGCAAGTCATTAACAAGCTATATGACATAAAATGTTATTATATGACTATAAATATCATAGATTCTGATTGGACAAAACACTACTTCACTCTCCATTTCAAAATGTGATGATCACTGCTCAAAAGTGCACGCGAGGTTAACATTACTTTTGAACACTGTAGCGTGTACCCAAAAATAGTAGCAGGGAAAGTCCTGGTTGCTTATTTTGAAAATGTATTCTCTGAATGGATTGAAGAGTTCATCTCAAATGATTTCTAAACTTTCTCGTTTGCTTAATTGTATCAATGAAGAATCATACCAGATCATGAACAGCAGATCGAGGGAATAGTTTAGGGGAAGGAAACGTTGGGTTGTCAATAGGTGCGTTCGGAGTACTGTCGTAGGTAGCAAGACAACATGAGAAAACAAAAACACTAAGGAAATTCTAAAAATTATAATACTACTACAAAATTAAAATTATTAAGCAACTCAGACTCCACCAAAAACTGAGATATTGGACCAAGTGCAGATAAAAGTCCTCAGGGTTTTTTTTTTTCATCACCTGTAGAGTTGGTCATGATACAGAAAAAAATAATTGTGATGACTATTACAGTGAAAAAAAACTCCAAAATATTACTAACTTCGGATTTACTCATATAATACAAAAACTGACGACTTTGGATTTCAGTTAATACCACGATTTATCAACCCCAGAGATCTGATTATCACCTCGGCCGATGCAGGCTCGGTGATAATCAGATGTCTGGGGTTGATAAATCGTGGTATTAACCTCATCCAAAGTCATTAATGGTATATTATTGAATACACAAGCAAGCGTACTCACAGCGTTAAACGGAATGTAATATTTATATCACGGTTTTCCGAGTTAAAGGTATAACAATAAAACGCGAAGCGTGAGATTACTTAACTCGGAAAACCGTGGTATAAATGATTTGTAGCAAGAAGCCATGCAATATTACATCTAGGTCGTTGATTATTGCTCGGCTTTCTGAGAGTTATAAAACTACAACCCAGACTACAGTGCTTTGCATGCCGTTTTTTGTCCTTTTGTACTTATTTCTTTTGGTCATTGTATTGTCTGTATTTCTTCGATTTACAGCTTCTGATTACCCCTTTGGTATTGTCATCCGGTCGGGATGAAGTGGATATGTGAAGGAGTCTCTACTGCTACAAAACCGTCTACATGTATTTGTATCTAATTTATTTGGCGTTGAATATTTTGCTATGTACTTATTCAACATTTTGTAAATATTTACATTTTTTACTCCCAGTTTTTTTTATGGGAGAACTCGTGTCCTATTTATGCTTATTTGTGAATAATATTCGACAACGTGTCTTGACTATATGGGTGACCTGGTGGATGTCTTATAAGAGGCAAGAGCTGCTTACCCTTCGAGAGCACCTGGGTTCATCTCGATTTCTGATCTGTGAGTTTCTCATCTTTTTAGATTTCTGTATTGTGTTTTGTTTGTCTTGGTCCTGGTCTTGTTTTCCCAATATTGCCACTGTCTCTTGATTGGCCATTCTTGATTACTCTTTCTGCTGTCTCTAACGTTTATTAACATACCTGATACTATTCCAATTGTCAAAACCAGATGTAGAATACTTGTAGCAACAAACGACACACCGAGACCAATAAATGCTAAAAAGCCGCCCAATATTCCACATTTCATTGGACCAAATTTGGTCACAATAATTCCAGATACAAAACCTTAAATAGATATTATTATAATGTAAATAATAATGCTCTTGAAGTTATAACTGTTTTTCAATTAAAGTCGACAATCGTTATCGCGAAGAAAATGTTCGTCCCCATGTAGTGAAATCTACTCAGCAAACAGTGCATGCACTCCTTGCAAAAAGATTTACCATTTACCTGATGTAGAGCGAAGCTCAGTAAACACTAGTGGAACACGGACCGCACTAAAGATACCCAAATATCCGATCCACCAAATGTACACTGATTTTGCCTTACTTGTGTGTAAGTTTGACATTTATTCTGCATAGGTTTACACAGTGTTTCATCAGTTTTGCGCAGAATATACACAAACTTTATATTTTGAGACGCCCATCATAATATACAAGCTAAGGTCATTAATTCATGCATCGCTATATTTCATAGTAAATATAATAAATTTACAAAATTATCCCTTGTTTGCCCCTTTGATATTTTCTGTTGTAGTTTACCAAAGCTCAACAATTAAAGCATATCAAAGGGGAACCAGACAAACACTTTATAATGCCAATGACTAAAATTGTATTATTACTCAAGAAAGCTACAGTTAAACAAATCTAGTTGTCTTCGTATATATGCTTAATGTTGAATATACCTCTGCATTGTCCATTCTTGATTGTCCCTTCAGGTTTCCCTAACGTTTATTAACAAATAACAATGTTGATTTACTAAGAAGAAGGAAGTTAGGGTTTTGGTGTGTTACGCCACTTTCAAAAATATTGCAGGTATATCGTGGCGATCAGTTTGATTGGTGGAAGAAACCAGAGTAACATGAGAAAACCACAAATATGTTGCAAATCGCTGACAAACTTTATCGCATAATGTTGTATCGAGTACACCTCGTCATGAGAGATATTAGAACTAACAACTTTAGTGGTGATATGATATGATTGCATAGGTACTGTAAATCAATACGATCACGAACACAACGACCCCCTTATGTTTGTTTTAAATGTTGTAGTATGCACATGATGATAGGACTGGCATGTGTTCAAAATATGTATTTGTCTCTCATTATTGCTCATTTCTAAGAAGAATACTACAACACGTCATCCAATTTAGAATTTGTTTTCCTGTACTCTATGGTTCGGCTATTTTTCTCATAGATTGACTGAACTATATTGCGTTGAATCATTTGTCCAAGGACGTAAAACGTCGTTATGAAATATCACTGACATATCTAGAATTAATCACATGGTTATTACTGGGGAGATATGTACGTCGAGATAAGTAACCAGTCATATATATTTACCCATTACATATATAGTGTGGTGGTACAAGACTATGTATCAGGTCGAGCCTGTTGTGTGAACCAGTATCACTACGAGTCGCGAAAGCGACGAGTTGTGATGCGGTTAGTTCACGCAACAGGCAAGACCTGATACATAGTCTTGTACCAACACACTATTTATGTAATAAGTTTATCTAACATTTCAATAAAAAACAAATTTTAAACAAATAACAAGGGTCGAATTGATATTTACAATTTTTTTTACAATATTCTCAGGAAGACTACATTTTGTGAATGACGTTACGTTATTTGTTGCCGTTCTTTCACCAATGTCGAATTACTGTTAAACCAATTTCAGTGTCACTGTACAATCCGACAACGCTTTTAAAAATGAAATGTGGGCCTTACAGTTGCCGGAAATATTGATACTATGGCTTTTTACGTTGCCTACATTGATGTGTTTTTCGCCAGATTCCAATGATATGACGTCATGACAAAGGAGTTCGGCAGAGAATGTCTCGTGCAACGTCGCGCCATTAATTTATCACCACAGTGTGGTGATACAACATCTTGTATCACACAAGCTACTTTCGTTAATTTCAAGGGCAAACGTACATAATGTTGGATAAATATATATATGGTGTTTAACGCCACTTTCAACAATATTAACAATAGTCACGACATGATATATACACATGTAGAAGACATAGCTTGCTGAAGATTTTAACATGGAAACCTTATTTACGCAACAATATCCAATTTGTGAGTGATATAATGCAACGGAAATAATGTTACCCATGTTACAATTGCAAAATGTCATTCAAATATAATAAGAAACATCTAATATATTCTATGGTATGTGAAAACAGCATAGACTTGGGAAATCCATCTAATAACGAAATCAATCAGCCTTCCTGTTTACAGTCTTTTTTTTTCTATGTAGCCAGATATCACCGAGTTGAAATTAAGTAACTGTCATTTTCTAATTTAATGCTATTTAGATTAAGACAATTTAAAGAAGTATTTTATTTAATCGTAAAATAAATGACTAGCCGAATGTGACAATTACACATGTTAAAGTCGATAAATGGTTATCTGTAGTACTTGTACTACAAAAAAGGAAATGTAAAGCAACAAAGCTAACATATTGATGCTATGTGCACCATGGACCTGTATAGATACATGAAATCACTCAGAATGATGTTCATAAAATATCCCGATTACGCATGTGCTAAGTAAAGTGTATAGTGAATTATATCATTACATTTTTCATGCAGCAAATTAATAACGTCATATTGAAATATCAAAGGAATTAACCATGTCCATGATGTCTTTAAATATAATAAATGTGCAGTCATTCTTCTGTATTTTACATAGTTATGTTTTTGTGTGTTTGTATCGTCCATGTATATTCTCATAGATGTCTGTCGGCCGGCGTGGCAGGTAGGTGGTTTTCTCCGGTTTCCTCTACCAATAAATCTGAATGCCACGATATAATTGAAATATTATTGAAAGTGAATAGATGTCTCTCCTTCAGCTGAATCACTCGAATGTTTTAAATAAACTGACATAATTTCATTAATAAAAGCCTTGGTATCTAATTGACAGCGCGCTGAGAGCACACGGCGCGATTCATTGACACATTTGCCAGTATATTTAATAAAACACTACATTAAGCGTTTTCCTCAATTGTTTTGATAAATAATTCAATAATACAGTAAAAATGAAGTATATTTGTGTATGAAGCTCACCTCCGATTAAAAACAATCCAGTACAAACAGACTGTATCAATGACGTTTCTGAATTTGATTTACCAAATTCTTGCAACCATTCCACATACAACACTGACATGTTAAATGGGAACCCAGTTGATAAACCCAACGAAAGGAATGCCGCCAATAGAACTATCCACTTCCGGTCACATTGTAATCTTTCTTCAGTGTCTTCCGCAGAATCAATGACGGTATTGCTCTGCTCACTGGTCGACGAATCTGGTTTCACGATAGTAGCACTATCATCTGTGGTGTTGAAATCATTCTTTCTGCAATTTTACATTAGAAACAAAAATAGATGTAAATAAATTATTCCCCGAGGGAGCCCCTTAGCACATAAAGATGTTATAGTTTCCCCGCTCCGTTCAATCTCTCCAAAATGTGTATGTGGTGTAAATTAAAAAAAAAGCGTAGATATCTAATTTAGAGCACACCATGCGTTTCTGGAATCATCTTCATCAGGTAAACTCAAAACCGAAAGACTTGAAAGCAATTTGATTCAAACTATTCGAGAGCAATACAACTAAAGGGTCTCGTGTATGGAGAATTACCTGGTCCCTGAAATGAAGACAGTTTATAGTAGCCCCTCACAAGCAATAACTATAAGTATTTTGGATCGGACATTGGTTCCCAGTTACAAGTCAATATTTTTTTACCCTTACAGATATATATGATATCATGTTTTCAATAGCAATCTGCGTGTTTCATAGTCTTTAACCTTATAATTTACTCCCACAGTGCGACCTTTACACCTATATGAAGACTTAGGATTTTCTTCTCTTACAAACTATCCATACTATATTTCTAGTGGTAGTCAAAGTTGTACTGCCGGTTACATTTCCTTATCATTTCTCTTACAGTTTTTATTTTATCAATTGTTGGGCTTGTTCCCATGCTGAATATAGCTGAAGTTAAACAATGATCAATCAATCATATCATGCAAATAAGATACGTAATAAACCCGAAATAAGGAGCTGTGAAATATTGATTGACTGTTTGATTGGGTGATTGATTGAGCAGGTTCATGCTATATAAATCATGTAGGTCAAATGTTGTGATGTGACATGATTTATTTCTAATGTGGCAGTGGGATAGCCCTATGGACTGATGCTTTGATTGGCATAAGGAAAATATACAGCGGATATCGTCTGAGGAACATTTTGCCTTGTAACAGGACATAAACAAATACTTTTACCAAAACTATTCCAAATTACAATCATTATCACCAATTATTTTACCTATGCAATCATTGACTATCACCACTAAAGCTGTGACTTCGAATCCTGTTCATGACGAGGTGTACTCGATACAACATTATGTGATAGATTGTCGGTAAATTTCGGCGGGTCGGCGGTTTTCCTCGGGTACTCCGGTTTCCACCACCAATAAAGCTGACCGCTACGATATAACTGGAATATTGTTGAAAGTGGCGTTAAACAACATAACCCTAACTCCCTCCTATTGGCGAGTTGCATATTTGATACGCCTTGCACATTCGGTGGCCACACAGTATCGGAGAGGTGATATCCCACAGAGAAGAAACTATGTCTATGTTTTTCTATATTATTTGTTCTCTTGGGGTATGAAAGATATGCGTATTATATATATATGATACATGTATATACCCATTACATACATAGTGTGGTGGTACAAGACTTTGTATCAGGTCGAGCCTGTTGTGTGAACCAGTATTACTACGAGTCGCGATAGCAACGAGTTATCGCGACGAGTGTGATGTGGTTAGTCAGGCAACAGGCAAGACCTGATATAAAGTCTTGTACCAACACACTATGTATGTAATAAGCTAACATTTCAATAAAAACGAATTTTAAACAAATAACTAGGGAGAATTAAAATTCGTACAATACTCTCAGGGAGTTTACATTTTGTGCATGACGTCACGTTATTTTGTTCGTTCATTCACCAATGTCAGGTTACTGTGTTTTGTCTCACATTCCAATGATATGACGTCACGTCAAAGTAGTTCGGCAGAGAACGTATCATTCAATGTCGCGCCATTCTTTTATCACCTCAGTGTGGTGATACAACATCTTGTATCAGACAGGCTGCTTTCTTTAATTTCAAAGGAAAATGTACATAATGTTAGATAAATGGTATTACTGTTTTTACGGTGCTACGTTTTGACTAACGTTGTGAGTTATTTCCCGCTGAGGTGAGGTGTACTCGACAGAACATTATGTGATAAAAGTTTGTCAGTGACTTACGACAGGTCGGTGGTTTTCTCCGGTTACATCCACTAATAAATCTGACCACCATGATATAGCTGAAATATTGTTGAAAGTGGTATTAGACGTCATAACCCTAACACGAACCCTGGTAATGTTTTGTCAAGGAATGAGCGTTTTGCTATAACTAGTAATTTAACATTTTTATGTATAATGCTGAAGATTAGAAAACACCGCTACTCACCAAGTTATGTGTGAGGGTATGAATATTACTGCGGAAAACACATGACAGCATCAATTATAAGTTCTAAGCTCCCTAGTGACCGACTATCATTATTTAGACGGTCAGTAAATTATTGAAGGGTGAGCGCTTTAGCGCGAACCCTTCAACTATTTACTTACCGTCTAAATAATCATAGTCGGTCATGGAGCTTAGAACATTTTTGTACGATGTTGCTTATCTATAACTTGAAAAAGTAACTAAGTTTTTTCCACGAACTATGTTTGACGGACTTTCTTGGAAGTTCTAAGGCTAAAGACGCAATGGCCACTGGACAAAATTAAGTACCGCGCACTGACCTTCTGTAATGTTCCGTCTGCATCGTTTCGTAACTGCACGTTTATCTATCGTCTGAATCGTTATTTTTAGGAATGGAGTTTTTCACTGGCCAGTAAAGCGTATTGATCTTAATCTCTAGATTTCCATATATGGCTCAATCGTTATTTTTAGGAATGATTTTATCCAATCATAGATCGACAAATAAATGCAACATCGTACAATGTGAAATATGGCCCCACACGGCAAGTTTAACACCGCCTGGCAATCACGCTACTTGTTGTCGAAGTGCCTGTACCAAGTCAGGAATGTTATGTCATGTATCAAATTTGTCTCTGTTATTAGGATTTTTCGATTAGATTTTGAATTGTTCCGATGGAGAGGATTTCCACCCATTCAATTAATGAAATTCACAGTTCCAC
Organism: Gigantidas platifrons; assembly: GCA_002080005.1. Taxonomy (NCBI): domain Eukaryota; kingdom Metazoa; phylum Mollusca; class Bivalvia; order Mytilida; family Modiolidae; genus Gigantidas; species Gigantidas platifrons. The sequence continues at coordinate 337,044 of MJUT01044116.1, read as the reverse complement.
GTTGTAGTAATTGATAAAAGCAAATACATGTACAATCACCATAGAGGTTAATATAACGACATAGAAATAATAATATATAAGTCGGCAATTGCTATAATTCAATAAATGATTCCAGGGCATTGGTCCGAAGGGTCAATAGACTATTAAAACTCAGATGAAATTTCGATTGAATTAATACTAAATTTCAAAGCAAGTAATTGTGGTAACAGGGTGATCTTACAAAAGTCTTCAAAATTAACGCAATTTGATTCCCCACGTTGAATTATCTCTAATTTTTATATAGAGAGCTGTGATTTATCGGTATTTCCGAGTGAACAGAAATTTGGTTATCTAACTCTGATATGTTCACTCTCGTAGCAGTTTCCATCAAGAAGTTATCACATGTACTGCATGGATTATTTTCTACGCTATTCATGTAGTTTCTTTTATTTACAGAAAAATCGTATTAAATGAGAAAATGTATCTTATATAGATATGATAATTAATTAGACATCGTGAATATATAAAATAAGATCAGTTCACTCGTGCCGAAACTCATGTGATTAAACTCGTGAACTTATTTTTGATATTTGAGATGTCAAATTAATTATTCTATACATTTTATGTATTAACGTTCATTGAAATCCTGGTACTTCGATCTTTTGACGGGTCTTGGTGAAAATTGCGGACATTTCGGAATTTGCGAAAACTGTTCACACATTTGATAGTGGTCACTGAGTGGAAATTTCATAATGTTTTGACAAGCCAACCCCAAGAAAATTCGCAGACAAGTTCATTAGGGAGAAAAGGAAAAAGTCAACTATCATAAACAAATTTCGAGGTTGGTTTTAGTTTGGTGTATGGTGTTTAATGCCACTTTCAACAATATTTTAGTTATATCGTGGCGGTCAGTTTTATTGATGGAGAAAAACGGAGAAATCCACTGATAAACTTTATCACATAATGTTGTATCGAGTACACACTTTGATGGTTATAGGCACTGATTGCACTGTTAGTTGTAAATCCAACTACCACACGATCACGACGGCCCCTATATGTTTCCGACTGATAAGAGCGTCGCTGACGAGTCTTATACATATAGAGGAATCGAACGTCCTGGAACCTTGACGTTTTTGTTAAAAGAAACGGAGCGAAATACTGTCTAGGAGACTTCATAATTTAAAAACCGATGTTAGTTTTAATTTCAGATTCTTAGATTCAAATTACTTGTATCTGTTATTATTATAACACTTTTAAAAGGTAAATTATATAAGAATATTGAGCCCTCTCTCCTCTGTACCGCTTATAATGACAGTTTGGAAATCCGAATTCTATAATAAATGATGACAAGCTTAAATGTCCAAATGCAGCTAAGGATAGACACTTAGAATAGGGAGATACATGTAGTTCCTTAGTTTCATAACACATTTAATCTATGAATTTAATACTGAAAATATCGGAACAAAGATAACGCAGTTAACCATCATCCCCTTGATAGAAACAAAGATTTGTTAAAAAGTAATTAATTAAAAATGTATATATAAATTGTATAAATTAGCAAGATATGGTTTTAGTGTCCAGAATCACCCTAAGTCCCGTCAGATATGGTTTTAGTGTCCAGAATCACCCTAAGTCCCGTCAGATATGGTTTTAGTATCAAGAATCACCCTAAGTCACGTCAGATATGATGTTAGCGTCCAGAATTACCCTAAGTCCCGCCAGATATGGTTTTAGTGTCAAGTATCACCCCAAGTCCCGGCACGACATAACTCTGCATGTGTTTTTATATACAATATGTAAACCAGCTGAGGACCGGCGTATATCATGCGCTTATAAGCGCAGCTGTTTATTAGAATCAAATCTACCATCATTTCTGTCACCATTTGGAACCGCTTGCAAGAGCTACTCTGACGAGAGGTTAGAACGGATCTTTACTTATAGTTTCGACTATTCTATCACATATGTACATTTATTTATTTTTATTTATTCTTTAAACTATACCATACAATCATCGGTGTTTGTGTATTTGAGAAAGAATACATCAAATTAAACCAGTTTTAACGGTTAAACTGGATTGATATCACAAAAAAAAAGTAAATAAACAAAAACTCATTTACTTTTATTTTAATGCTTATGATCTTTTGTGGTCTCGAATTTTCCCTCGTAGCCTGCGGACCGTTGATCATTCGGACCAATGAACCGACACGTCAATAAATATTTGAATATAAACAGTATACGTAGTACCTGTCTCTACTAGCAGTTGTAGCTTCATCGAAGCACTTTTCAACAGTAAAAGCAGCTGATCTGCTCTCACTATCGTCTAGTGATATTTGTTTTTCACCACTCTGAACTGCTCCATTTATCTTTTGGTCTTCGTTCGCTGCACCTACTTGGAGAATTAGCTCAATTTTATCCTTAAGGAGGTTTTGAATGTCACCATCATTATTAACTGCGGTCTTCTCATAAATACAATCGTCACTACATGCTTGTTCTTTTATCGTTTTCTCATTAATTTCCGGTGTATCTAAATCCTTGCCGATTTGTAAAACCATCTCCATTTTTTCACTAATAACGTTTCTGACTTCATCATCGTTAAGTACCATTTTTTTCTGTGTCTGGTCGTATAGGTAATAATTACACAATACGCAAATTTATATGAAACCTTAAGGTATGTCTTTAATATTGCGTTATACATTCGTATATACAAGGTTAGAATATAGAAGATCGTGCCACTACATATTTAACTATTATCACCCCATTCACACATTCAACAAAGGATAGAAACAAACATTTAACATAGAGTTCGTCATGTAGATAAAAAAGTTAGTATTGTAAAATTATTATCATCAATTAAAATATAATTTTTATAGGGTAAATACTCGGGATACATACATACCTAGTTTTGTATGAATAAATAAAAAAAAATATATTGCTTATCGTCAAGCTGCAAATATGTGATACATATTTAGTGACCCTAGCAAACTTTGGCTATCCTGTATGTGCCCTTTGGTTTTAATGCTCTCAAAACTTTAACTTATTTTGCTTGCCAATCTGTCGATTTTGAGCGTACCCGATGAAGGTTATTCCAGAAACGCGTCGTGCGCACTAAATTTGATATCTACGGTTTTAGCATTCTCTATCCAGTGACCCTAGCAAACTTTGGCTATCCTCTCTGTGCCCTTTGGTTTTAATGCTCTCAAAACTTTAACTTATTTTGCTTTCCAATCTGTCGATTTTGAGGTACCCGATGAAGGTTATTCCAGAAACGCGTCGTGCGCACTAAATTTTATATCTACGGTTTTATCATTCTCTATCCAGAGTTGTCGTTCCTACTACGTGTAATGAGCGTTGACAGAGATGTCGTGTAGCGTAGCAGGAACGACAACTCTGGATAGAGAATGCGGTTTTATTAGGACAAAACCAACTTCAGTAATATTTGAATATTATACAGAAATGACGACGGACGGAATAAGACAACGGGGCAACGACGTTTAACTGCTATTGAAAAGTATGAAGAGTTAGGTGGTGGCGATAATTATAGCCCTTTGTCAATGTGCCTACTCTTTTCTGACATCTGCAAAAATAGACTTCAATGTGCGAGGTGTGTGTCACTTTATAAACACTGCACCCACTATGATGCAGGGTAAGGCTTATTATAACCGGGACCGTCATAGTCGTGATTGTATAGTAGTTTGAATTACAACTACATGTGCCTATCCCACTAACGTTGTGAGTTCGAATCCCACTCAGGCGAAGTGTACTCGATGCAACATTATGTGATAAAGTTTGTCAGTGACTTGCGACAGGTCTGTGGTTTTCTCCGGGAACTTCAGTGTCCTCCATCAATAAAACTGACCGCCATATTATAATTGAAATATTATTGAATGTGGAGTTCAACATCATAGCTCAACCCAACCTCCAACTCGTATTATAACCTGACAGCCACTATCAAGAGGACAATCTCATGGGGACATGATTGACAGATCTATCAGCCCAAAGAACAGTCGCCAGTACCGATTATTTATATATATTATGAATTAATTTTGTTTTGTATATTACATATTAGTATTAACGTTTATCAGTTCAGTCACCACAGCTAATCTTTTCTCTACTTATGTTCCTGTCATATTATTTATTCTCATGGTATAATGTAAAAACAAGAGAGAGTGAAAATATATGTTTCAGATTTGATAACAAGAATAATAATTCACAAACACGGAAGGTCAAGAGTTCATATTTGTCGTCAGTTCACGATTTAACATTTGATATGGCAAACCAAAACAGTATACTATCCTATATGTATAAGTGTCTTATAGAAGATATAACATTTCACATTGTTATTTGTCCAAATTTAATTAAGATTAAGTTATTGGTCTACACACTTTGACTTAACTACGAACATACGATACAATATTATGTAATAAAGTTTGTCAGTGACTTGCGGCAGGTCGGTGGTTTTCTACGGGTACTTCGGTTTACTTCAACAGTAAAACTGACCTCCACGATATAACTGAAATATAGTTGAAAGTGGCGTTAAACACCATAACCTTAATCCTAACGAATATTGATACACAATGTTGTTGTACAGTCCATGTTCATATTGGCCTCATTCAGTTACAGTGGAGAATTCATTTGTACATATATCTCTTCAAATGAATGGTTCGGTAAAAATGTGTTATACAAATATGTATCTGTTTAGCATTCGAGAGGTCCTTTCCTGATTCATGACTTATCACCGAGTTTGTAACTAGATCAACACAGACGTGTGTCACTAGTGGAGCAGGAACTGCTTACCCTTCCGGAGCACCTGAGTTTTTTAGTGGGTTAGTGTTACTTAATCTTTAGTTTTATGTGTATGTTTTGTAGATCGTTGTTTGTCCTTTTGTCTTTTTTTCTTTTTGCCATTGTGTTGTCTGTTCTTCTTCGATATACATATTCTGATTACCTCCCTTTGGTATCTTCAAACTCTTCTTGGGATTCCATCAACCATTTTGAACCCAACTTATGTGTATACCTACAAGAAACATGATTTGAATTGACCATTTTTTGACATTTGAGGCTTTTCAAGAGAATTGTGTCGGATTTTTGTGATTGGCTATGTTATCTACCATTACCTTTTATTTTCAAGGACTTTCGACAGGTCGGTGGATTTCTTCCGGTACTTCGGTTTTCTTCACTAATAAAACTGACCACCACGAAATGCTGACATATTGTTGAAAGTGGCGTTAAACATCACAACCTTAACCTTAAGCCTTATTTGCAATCCTATCAATATTATATATGAAACTGACCTATACCTTGTGCATGTTGTTTATACATGTATATCTCTCATTTCACTACTGTTTGTGTCTCCTTCAATCTATCGTGGGTTCCAGCAACGATCGGGTCAAACCAAAGACTTTAAAATTGGTACTTGTTGCTTCCCCGCTAAGCATGCAGCACTAAGGAGAAAGAGCAAAGACTGGTTGGCTCGGAATCATGCTAATGTATCCTAGTGGGGCGACATGTCTATCCGCGGACTGTTGTTTTAGTGAGCTAGCACTATAAACATTCAACTATGCGTGTTGGTCTAGTACAGAGCGGAATCCATAATCATTTCATTGAAAATTAACTTGTTCTCGCTACACAATTTGAGTTTGCGTTAACCAACGAGCACTCACTCTTTATTCTCTAGATCTCTTATCTACAGTTTGTATCTCCTTCAATCTAATATTAAGATATAGAACAGAACATAACCATTCTATTAGTTTGTTTTTATATGTATGTCCTTTGGAGCGCTAATTAGCAAGAGAGGAGAGCAGCGGTCTCAAGAGAGGAGGGTAGCGGTCTCAAGAGGGGATGGTAGTGGTCTCAAGAGAGGAGGGTAGCGGACTCATGAGAGGAGGGTAGCAGACTCAAGAGAGGAGTGTAGCGGTCTCAAGAGAGGAGGGTAGCGGAATCACGAAAGGAGGGTACCGATCTCAAGAGTGGAGGGTAGCGGTCTCAAGAGAGGAGGGTAGCGGTCTCATGAGAGGAGGGTAGCAGACTCAAGAGAGGAGTGTAGCGTCTCAAGAGAGGAGGGTAGCGGAATCACGAAAGGAGGGTACCGGTCTCAAGAGAGGAGGGTAGCGGACTCATGAGAGGAGGGTATCGGTCTCAAGAGAGGAGTGTAGCGGTCTCAAGAGAGGAGGGTAGCGGAATCACGAAAGGAGGGTACCGGTCTCAAGAGTGGAGGGTAGCGGTCTCAAGAGAGGAGGGTAGCGGTCTCAAGAGAGGAGGGTAGCTGTCTCAATAGAGGAGGGTAGCGGTCTCAAGAGAGGAGGGTAGCGGTCTTATTACCCTGTTTAACGCTGCTACATTTGTGTGCCTGTCCATAGCTTTCCAACATTATATGTCGTAGTCTATTTCATTTGTTCTGGTCATATTATTGGTAGAACTGTTCATCATCACTTTCCTTCATAATTTGACCGCCACGATATAACTGGGATATTGTTCAAAGTGTCGTTCAAACACCACAATTGTAACCCTAACCCTATTTCATAATTAATTATTCGTCGCAAGGTGAAGGAGCTATATAAGCACAATCTGAAATGTAAATTGATGATGTCAGTAAGAAATGTCAATTCAAAGGATAAGTATTGCTTTTCTAAACTGACATTGTTGGTAAATAGATTACCCAATATTATACACGTTTACATGTGTGTGGTACACGTTTACATGTGTGTGGTACACGTTTACACATCTATTACATAACCGTTTTCATATGCTTCCTACATTACCGTTATACTGGTCGTCTTTCTCTTTCTATAAAGACCGTACTTTCAGTCTAAAGATTTTATGACATAACCATTCTCCATTTCGACGACCATTCTGAGAGGAAGCACCAAACTTACAGCTATAATGCTTATGATGAACCATAGCAGAAGAATATGGTTCATAACTCTGGGGTTGTTAATGTGATATTAATCGTTAAGGACCAGTTCGTTATTGTCATATTCACGTGATATATTTTTTATCTCTTCATTGTGAATATTTAGACGGGTGCCACTGGTGGTGCAGGTACTGCTTACCTTGTGCAGCACCTGAGTTCACCTTCGGTTTTTAGTGTGGTGTGTGTTGCACGATCTTTAGTTTTCTGTGTAGTGTTTTGTAGATCGTTGTTTATCATTCGTTTTTCTTTTCTTTTGGTCATTGTGTTGTCTGTCCTTCGATTTACGAATTCTGATTATCCTTTTGGTATCTTCAAACGGTTCTCATTTTGAAATTAAAAAAAGAAAAGAAATTAATTTATATACAAAAATATAGTAAGATAACATACGTTCTAAATATATGATTTTTTATCTTTTTAATGTTTATTTTATTTGTACATGTAATCCGATTTTTAATAGACAGGCATGTATTATTTCTAAGGATCTTTGCTTAAGTTGCCGTTAAACACCAATCAATGTCCTATCCTGTCTATCTCGATTCTAACATCACCATCATGTGCAAATATCACCTTAAATTATAATCTCTACTAATAATATTATCATTGAATTTATTTCACATATTAATATCAGCTGCATTTTGTTCTCACTGTGAAACGCTTTAACGATGTTTTTTTTTTTTTTTTTGGTCTAGTTATTTCATATTCAAACCTAAAACCGAATAAAACCTGCAAATAAGAGTTACGAGTAATTATACATGTAAATATTGTAGTGATACAAACGAATATAATTAAATGATATTTATCAATAGAAAAGAGTATACATGTCTAAGGGTGCATTTTTTTCTAACCAAAGTTTGGCAAACGTTGTGTGTCGTTTGTTAAACGCTGCAAAAGTAGAAACAAATACATCATTTAATCAGAGTTTACTGACCCTGTTTGACCTGATAAAAGTAGAAACAAATACATCATTTAATCAGAGTTTACTGACCCTGTTTGACCTGATAATATGTATACACATGTTGTTGGTAAATAAACTCATCTCTTCTTTTGTTAGATTCCATCTTTGTTTTGGCGGGAAAATCCACGTGTCTATAATTGATTCAGCATTGAGATTACAAACAAATGCAACAAACGATAAACGACAAACTGTAGACGCACATTTAGTGATTGCATAGTTTGTCAAAGTTTGAGCAAACTTTACAAAAGTATGTTAGAAAAAAATGCTCTCAACGCGTACGCGCGTAGTCGTTTGTATCGTTTGTGTTAGAAAAAAATGCACCCTTAATATTTTCGAATATAAATGTAATATTATTAATTTCAAATCTGGACATTTTGACTTCCGATAGTAAACTTTCCTTTCTCATGTAACACCATGGATGCCCGGCAATTGTGAATAGCTAATGTCTTTCCTGACAAATTATGAAGGTTACAGGATGCCACCATAAATTCCAATGAAGTTATTTCCATTGCAAACTTCGGAATCCCCTCCGTCTCTATTCTGACTTCAAGTTTGATGCCATGCATGAGACAGGATATTTGTGATCACCTGATCATACTCCTGTAGTTTTCCTTTTCGTGAAATGATGATTAAATCTGTTTTGTATTAGGTCAACACGGGTAGACATGTCACTCCACTTGAACACATTATCCTAATTCCGAGCAGAAAAAAGTCCTTGTTCTTATTCCTTAATGCAACTTGCTTAGTTATGTCAAAGCTTATCATTCGCTATTTGTTTGACTAATAGTGTGGCTACTTCGTTCATACAGTGTGCATATTTAAGCTACTAAAATATATGACTTTTAACTTATTGTAGTAATGACAAATTCACAATGAAATAAAACGAATATTGTTTATACTTAATTGAAAACGAACATGTTTGATACATAGAAATTAAATAAATATATTTGTAGTATATAGCTAAATCCGCCCTCGTTTTTTTTTTTTTTTTTTTTTTTTTTTTTTTGCATTTTTCACTTATAACACATATTCAGTCAGCTAATTATGAACGATTTTCAAAACTTTCCAGTGATGGACAGTTAATAGTTACGTTGTAGGTCCACATGTAATTGATGGTGTTATTCAGTTAATGCGTGGGAAGTAGAATTTTGATTAGCTAACAGTCTTCAATGAATTACATATTTGTTTTCTTCTTCAAAGCGGATCGTTCGTTTGCATCATGGATATCACTATAATGTTTAACAGTATAGAAGTTCAGATCTAGAGTTTTGCCATCTCACCATTTAACAGGTTCCGCTTAAGAACGATATCAATGATTCACATGTGTAGAAAATCAGACCTATAAATGGACAATTCTTTTACGTAATTGAGACATTGATCCATTCTAGATTTTTTATTTCATTTTTTTTTACATATTTTCCAACATTATAAATTTTCAAAAAACATTTTCAGTAGACAGTACCTGTTTTGAGTAATTGACTCCGTTCACGCTTTTAAATGTTTATTTGATCTGCTTCCTTATGAAAATCAAACCATTAAGTAATCAAAGAGTGGGAATTGAAACATTCAACTCACAAGGCAAAGATTGTTAATGGTAATACATGCCTACCAAACTCAATCACAAACCAGGAAAACATTGTTTTTTCTTTTTTTTCTATTAATATATCCAATAGAACGTGAGAACAAAAAACAGCTTCTTCTGCCTCATTTCTTGACATGTATCTCATATTACTGAAATATTAATGAAAATTGCGTCAAACAGCAAATCAAACCTTAATTTCTACGATTTTGTGTATACAATATTAATGTACCTATAAGTTCGCGTGTATTCAAATTCACAATAATTTGAAAATTTCAATGGCTGTGACATGATAGATATGGATTAATCCTAACTAATAGATAAACATGTGTTACTAGGGAGAGCTTAATCCAGTTTGTTGTCACGTATTAATATTTATTATTCAATAAATTTGTAATTAATTCTACTAGTTAATTAATAACAATGAGTTCATGCGTTTGTGATTTGTATAAATTTAACCCACTTTTATTTCTATTATAAAGGGTTTCTTGGTACTTAATAAAGTATACTACATGTATAATATGTATATCTGACTTATTATACCAAAGGTTCCTTGTGGTCGAGTTGAAGTCATCACTTCGAAAGTTATACGGACGACATCATAATTTGGTTAAAGGGGCATTAGCTACGATTTTGACAAAAAGAATTATATGTTTTGGAAATTGGTAAACAGCTTTAAAATGATGAAATAAAGGTAAATATTTCACATTAAACAGCTTATCGAACCACTTTCCGCCTTCTGAGAACGAAAATGACCATCGATTACTTATTTGCTTGCAAGCAAATAATTTGAACTCGCTTTTTCCGTATGCAATTGACCTTTCTAGTGACAGGTAAAAACGAATAATTTGTATTTTGTCGCTTATTAACTCAACCTGCATGGTTCTTTGTCCGTAATTAACACCAACTAAAAGCCGATTCACAAAAAATAAGAAATAAGTGCCTTGTTTTACTGACTTAATGACGATTCGACAAACTCCGTAAACAATGTCCACAATTAATAAGATGACGTCCATCTCTTGATCGATCTCAAAACACGAGAAGTTGCAGGTTTTTTCCCCGATGCGGGTACATTTCATAACATTTATAAGATACAGAAACACGTTTTATTAAGGCATCAATCATATCTGATAGTTTTTATGGGTAACAAAAATTTTCGATTTGGCAGAGAATGCCCCTTTAACATTTACGAAAACTCTGTGTGATAGATAACTTCGGATATGTTCAGTTTGTCATAGTCATACAGTTCGTTCCTCGTTTATAACGTATCACTGATTTATCTACATGTGTAACACGACACCAATAACGGCTTATCTTTATCCAGTTCAGTCTGGATTTTAGAGGGTTTAGTTTTGCCCACTCTTTAGTTTTAAGTGAAGTATTTTGCTGGACTACTGTTATTCTCGTTTTGCTGTCAGGTCACTGTATTTGTCGTCTTTCGACTTCTGAGTATAATTTGGTTACCACAAACCTTAGACTTACAATTTCTGAGTACACCTCTGATTACCACAAACCTTAGACCCATGATTTCTGAGTATACCTTTGGTTACCACAAACCTTAGACTTACGACTTCTGAGTATACCTCTGATTACCACAAACCTTAGACCCATGATTTCTGAGTATACCTTTGGTTACCACAAACCTTAGACTTACGACTTCTGAGTATACCTCTGATTACCACAAACCTTAGACTTACGATTTCTGTGTATACCTTTGGTTACCACAAACCTTAGACTTACGATTTCTGTGTATACCTCTGATTACCACAAACCGTTCTTGCACATCAGTCAAATGTTGTTTTGAATACTTTTGTTATTAATGTGTGGTTATTATGTACTCGTTAACTTAAAGTACATTTAGAGGACGGGAGTTAAAGAGATTTAACGACCATTATGCAAGACACATAAATTAGAGCAACATGACGAGTCTGACTATAGGAGCAAGACCTGGTGACATTCCAGGACAAATGAGCTTATCACCGGCTTTTTGTGGGGCTCGTGTTTCTCTAGCTTTTATATTCTGTGTAGTGTTGTGTAGATCATTGTTTCCCTTTTTTTGCCAAGGTATTGTTTATCCGTCTTCGATTTACGGCTTCTGAGTACTCCATTGGTATCTTCTGAGTACTCCATTGGTATCGCCAAGCTGTTCTTGAAAAAAACGAACAAAAGCGAAAATAATACGAATTTCGTTCTGTACATGTGATTGAATGATAATTTATTCTTATAATTTTCACTTTACATTAGCTATCACAACATGCAAAGAGTTCAAGGTAGACAAGCGAGGCATTCAAGTCTTGGTCAACATCCATCACATAGAAGACGATAGACATGTGTCAGTCAGAGAGGTAGAGGATATCAATACATGACTGGGATTAGGACTTGTTAATCAAGAGCTGGTTCTTCGCTAGGTTGAATTAAAAGCAGTAGAAACATTGGTGTTAATGATGAACGTAATGAGATCCTCTTGTCTTTTATAAACTGTTAGTAATGCCTGGATTTAATGATGTTGATAATTAATGATGTTGTCAGAAACTTGGAATCTTCATTATGTTAAATTTTGATAGTCACAACAAGCACGGGTGATGTTGGTTAAATTGACGGAGTTTTGTTAGCCATTTAAAATACGACGAGTATCGTGGCGGTAATGTGTGATCTATGTCATCAAGGAGGAACGAACGGGATTGTGAATACAACAAACAATATCCGTGGTCAACTATGACAGATATTCCATAACGGTTCATGGGCTATGGCGACCATACAATTGTCAAAGTGGTGACTTCAACTTAACCACTAGGAACCATTGGTTCAATAACTTTCTTGTGAACAGCAACTCTCTATCACGGAAATCATGATTGGAATCACTTTTCGATGTCCATAGTATGAATTAAGTTTATATCCGTTTGCTAGCTTTTGGAATAATTTTTGGGGACACCACTTTATACTTTCCACATACTATCTCCGACATTTTGTTAACAACATTATTCCTGACACGATCCCCATTCATGTTAAACTTGGCCGGTTGCAAATAAAATACATCGTTAGCCTCATTATCAGTATTTTCGGTATATTATTAAACCTATTCCAAATATGAAAATGGAATACGTGCCAAGTTACGAATCACAAGCTCTGGAATATCGTGTCAACTGAGGGATATATACTCCGTATGTAGGCGCTGCCAGAATGTTGCTACATGTTGAGTTCGCAATGGGAAAATTGAAATAATTTCTTTCCGTTCTTAAGCGACCCTTACTGTCAAATTCTAGTTGTAGGTCATTGTATGAAACAAACCTAGCTGTAAAAGTGGTATCCTTTACTTCAAACCTAATGGGATAGAGGCGATCAACAAAAGCACCAAAATAGTCCATTAAATGCAAGACAAAAACAAACATTCAATTAATATTTATTTCACATATTAACACCAGCTGATGTTTGCTCCAATGGCGAAACGCTAGAACGACATTTATATTTTTGTCTATTTACTTCATATTCAAATCGTGAGCCTTTCTTACCATTATCATGATGTCTACAAACCATTGTAATAAAAAATAAAATAAATGTTGCAAATAGGGCTGCTGCGGCAGAATAAAACGATACGTCATAATTTCCTGTTGTATCTCGAATATAACCTGCAAATAAGAGTTATACATTTAAGTAATTATAATACATGTAAGTAATATCGCTACACAAACGCAATGATGTTTGTACTTATTTTAATGTTGACCTAATTTCACGATTTTTATATTACGCTGTATATAGAAAATGCTATAGTCGTAACGGTAGTAGTGAGTACGGTCATATTAAATACACAAACGAATTTGGTAGTTACTCCTAAATAAATACTGGTACTAGAAACATGTGACGATTTAGTTGATTTTACTAAAAAAATAATCAGTCTTGAGTTACTTATTCACTATCATTTTGTTAACTTCAGGACTGGTGCAATGCATGAGGCAGAATATGGTAGACCTTCCGGTTCTCCTGTTTTGTTGTAGGATTTCGTGTTGTCTGAACCTTTATATTCTTTTTGTTTTGTTTATTGTACCTTTATTTGTGTCGTATCTGAAATTAATTTTCTCCAAAATTTCTTCTGACTTTAATACCACGTGCTTAGTGGAGAAACCGCTAATGCTTATGTTATAGACATTGGTTTGACCCAAATAGGGGATCGATCCCACGATCTGTCACATTCGGATAGACCTCGACAACTTTACTCCACCGAGGCGGTTAAACAACACCTTCAAATCATCATTTATTACATTTTAAAAACTTTTTTTAAACTTAGATAAATCATAATCCACTGTTCGACTTACCTGAGATCGGACCTGAAGCTGTATTCAATATACCAGAAACTGTCATAGAGATTCCAAGTCCAGCAGAATAGTTTTCTTGTCCGACAAGTTTGCCAATGGAAAGTGAGACAACTGTTACCACACCTCCGATTCCAAGTCCATATCCGCATGCCGCAGCTAGATTTAAAGTAAACGATGATCCTGACAGAGGAAAGGCAGCCATTGAAACAGTCCCAATCAACGCACAGACTGCCGGAATAGACAAAACACTGACGTGGGGCAGTTGCTTAAGAATCCCAGACAAAAAGCGAAATAAGGTATTAACAATATTCATGTAAAGATATATACTAACAGCATCTGATCTTGATATTCCTTTAGATTGGTAATAATCGAAGAAAAATATTAAAACAGAATTAAAGGACGCCATACACAAGGCTTGTGCAAAACAGAAACACATAAATATTTTATTTTTGAATATGCCTTTTAATATTTTTACTACACTTTTATTTTTATTTTCTCCTTCTATATCTTCCAACCGCTTTATTTCTTTGGTAGTGCACGAATCGCGTTTTGACGTAGTTTTCCTAATGTTTACTACAACATTTTTGTCTACTGGGTCTGATATGGTAGCAACGATGGTTGCTTGTTTTACCTCTGTTGTATGGTCATATTGTTCTGAATTAGTCACAACAAAGCTTAGTCTTTCATGTTTGTCACGACTTTTAGGTATTTTATATAAACAAGCAATGTGTACCAAATGTAGCATGATGCCTGCTATTATTAATACAGCTCCCCTCCATCCATACTCAAGTACCAGTTCTTCTAGAATTACCGGAAATACTGAACCACCACATCCGGAACCGAAAGAGATGAATGCAAGTGCCATTAATCTCTGTTTCCCATTAAAGTACATCCCAACAATTGTATGAGTAGATATGGATACTAAAGAAAACCCCAATCCTGTAAGATATAAGGTGATTTTATACATATTCATAATGACAACGCAAATGTCACATTTAGTGCGCTCGACACGTTAGTGTAATGACCTTCAACAGGTATGCTCAATTGAAAACATGGTGTCAGTTATACCTAGGCGATAACTGTTATTGCTGAAGGACATACGACGTACCTGGTGAAACGCACCGTCCAAATTTTTATCAAAGTTTGAATTTGGCTTGGGAGAGACCATCCCGTCCTATTCGCTTCAGGCCTTATCACCAGGTTTGTAAATAAAAACGGAGACAACAATTTTGTGCACAATACGCGTTTCTGGGTGGAATAACCATCATCAGGTACGCTCAAAGCAAACAATATTTGAAAACCAGATAACTTTAAAGTCTTTAGGGACAAGAAAACATATGGGACTAAACAGGATAGCAATACTAAACTATAGTAACACTAGTGGAAAAGGAACCGGAGTACATCCCGGCATTTAGTGGTTTTTCGTGTTATTCATGACGTCCAATTAATTATCGTCACGTTTTTAGCCTAGCGTGAAAAACAAAGCTTGCTTCGTATTTTTGGTTTGTTGGCGTTGATAAAACATCAACGCCCAACAAACCAAAAAGACGAACCAAACTTAAAGTTATCTGTATGTATACTAGTGTCCAATACCCTTTCTTTGTGTCGTTTAACAGTAACACAACGGGTGACACTATAAGAGCAGGAACTGCCCACTATTGCGGATCACCTTATTTCCTCCCCGGTTTTATAGGTTTCATATGGCTCTCAGTCTTTAGTTTTTTCTGTAGTGTTTTATACATGTATATTATTGCTCTCTCTCCATTTTTTTGTTGGGTATTGTATTGTTTGTTCTTATATTCACGGCTTCTGAAAATCCTTTAGTGTCTTCCTTCAAACTTTTCTTAGAAATTCCATACATTTAGTATTTGCATGTTATTTCTGCTTAAATTACGTTTTTTCCCCACTAATCACTCATAAATCTAGATGAAAGCAATACAAGAACTAATTAAATAACGATTGTGTCAACAATTTGAAAAAAATGTTCATTGCCTTGTATATGTATGTGTCATGCTTGATTATTTTGACGCTGAATATTTTGTTTTACACACTATATTGAAAAACAAATGGAAAGGACATTCCTGCTTCAATTTAAAAAAACGGACATGCTTTAGCTTACCAGATAATATTCCAATAGTCAGAACCAGATGTATTATACTTGTAGCAACAAATGACACACTAAGACCTACAAACACTAGAAGGCCACCACATATTCCAGATTTCATCGGCCCATATTTATGCACAATGATTCCTGATACAACACCTTAAACAGATATTATAATAATATTAATGTGATATGTTGTGTGATAATTGCTTTTTTTTTAATGAATAAAATATGTATAAGTGACATTTTCTTACAATTGTATGAGAAGCCGTTTGCATGTCTAACTGCTTTTCTATCGCAATGCTTTCAAAAAGTAGCGGCTTCCATTCAAGAAATATCGCATTATGTGTTAAAATCATTCCGATGGAAAAACAGTATTCATGGTGAAAAACATTTTTTCAAAAGTTTATTTACCAATATATCCGATATTCGAACACTACATTTTCGTTAGAATATCCCTTGCTGAATTGTTGGTTTGGAATCACACAAAACAATTGTAAGACTTGTTTTAGTATTACAGCAATTGACAATTTATGATATACATTCACTATGTAGATACATTAACAGGTGTACTACTAATCCAGAGTGTAATAATCAGAGTTTCCTCACTTGATGGTTTATAGCATATATTTATGCTGAAATTGACAATTCCTAAATAACAGAACTATTTTTAAATCTAAGGTTCATCTCCCACAGATATAGGTAAACTAAACCAATTTATCTCCCACAGATATAGGTAAACTAAGCCAACTTATCTCCCATAGACATAGGTAAACTAAACCAATTTATCTCCCATAGACATAGGTAAACTAAACCAATTTATCTCCCACAGAAATAGTTCAACTAAGCCAACTTATCTCCCACAGACATAGTTCAACTAAGCCAACTTATCTCCCATAGACATAGGTAAACTAAACCAATTTATCTCCCATAGACATAGGTA
>MJUT01044116.1:309211-320144 GCA_002080005.1 Gigantidas platifrons | reverse complement strand
ATAGGTAAACTAAACCAATTTAACTCCCATAGACATAGGTAAACTAAGCCAATTTATCTCCCACAGACATAGTTCAACTATGCCAACTTATCTCCCTCACACATAGGTAAACTAAGCCACTTTATCTCCTACAGACAGGTAAACTAAACCAATTTATCTCCCACAGATATAGGTAAACTAAGCCAACTTATCTCCCATAGACATAGGTAAACTAAACCAATTTATCTCCCATAGACATAGGTAAACTAAACCAATTTATCTCCCATAGACATAGGTAAACTAAACCAATTTATCTCCCATAGACATAGGTAAACTAAGCCAATTTATCTCCCACAGACATAGTTCAACTAAGCCAACTTATCTCCCTCACACGTAGGTAAACTAAGCCACTTTATCTCCTACAGACAGGTAAACTAAGCCAACTTATCTCCCATAGATATAGGTAAACTAAACCAATTTATCTCCCATAGACATAGGTAAACTAAACCAATTTATCTCCCATAGACATACGTAAACTAAACCAATTTATCTCCCATAGACATAGGTAAACTAAGCCAATTTATCTCCCACAGACATAGTTCAACTAAGCCAACTTATCTCCCTCACACATAGGTAAACTAAGCCACTTTATCTCCTACAGACAGGTAAACTAAGCCACTTTATCTCCTACAGACAGGTAAACTAAGCCACCTTATCTCCCATTGACATAGGTAAACTAAGCCAACTTATCTCTCACAGCCATATGTAAACTAAACCAATTTATCTCCCACGGACATAGGTAAACTAAGCCAACTTATCTCCCACAGCCATAGGTAAACTAAACCAATTTATCTCCCACAGATATAGGTAAACTAAGCCAACTTATCTCTCACAGCCATATGTAAACTAAACCAATTTATCTCCCACGGACATAGGTAAACTAAGCCAACTTATCTCCCACAGCCATAGGTAAACTAAGCCAACTTATCTCCCCCATACATAGGTAAACTAAACCAATTTATCTCCAACAGACACAGATAAACTAAGCCAACTTATCTCCCACAGGCATAGAAAAACTAAGCCAACTTATCTCCCATAGACATAGGTCAAATAAGCCAATTTATCTCCCACAGCCATAGGTAAACTAAGTCAACCTATCTCCCTCAGAAATAAAGAAAGTTAGCCACTTTATCTCCCACAGACATATGTAAAATAAGCCAATTTATCTCCCACAGATATAGGTAAACTAAGCCAATTTATCTCCCACTGACATTGGTAAACTAAGGCAACTTATCTCCCACTGACATAGGTAAACTAAGCCACTTTATCTCGCACAGAAATAGGTAAACTAAGCCAATTTATCTCCCACAGACATAGGTAAACTAAGCCAATTTCGGTTATCTGTGGCTTTCTTCCTCCCAGAGATATGTAAATTCTTTTTGACTTTCCATTCTTTGGACTACCGTATGACCTTGTGTCTGATGAAAGCTACTTTGGACTACCGCATGACTGTGTGTCTGATGAAGGCTACTTTGGACTACCGTATGACCGTGTGTCTGATGAAGGCTACGTTGGACTATCGTATGACCGTGTGTCTGATGAAGGCTACTTTGGACTACCGTATGACCGTGTGTCTGATGAAGGCTACTTTGGACTACCGTATGACCGTGTGACTGATGAAGGCTACTTTGGACTACCGTATGACCGTGTGTCTGATGAAGGCTACTTTTGACTACCGTATGACCGTGTGTCTGATGAAGGCTATTTGAGAAGCGTGTCGTGCGCTCTAAATTACATGTTTTTTTGTTATTGATAAATTGTTTGGTTCATCAACACTATTTCTGAATATCATAAATTGATGCTACTGTTAACATTTCACTGAGTTGTAAATTTGATAAACGATGAAAAAAAAGAAATACGACACTGTCGGAACAGTTCCAAAAACCAACTGAAAAATCGTAGAAAGACTTAAAATCAATACCCCCGACCACTCACATTCAATAAAAAGTGTCCAGGATAATGTGGTTTTCTACAACCTTAATAAAATGATGCCGTCTCGCTGGGGTTTTTCACATGCTATTGAAATGCCAACCCTTACATATAATTGGACGAACAGCGTTATGATAAAGAACGATATAATAATGAACAATATATATAATGGAGTACAATGATTGTACATTTGTATATGAAGCTCACCTCCGATTAACAACACTCCAGTACAAACAGATTGTATCAATGAAGTTTCTGAATTTGATTTACCAAATTCTTGCAACCATTCCACATACAACACTGACAGGTTAAATGGGAACCCAGTTCCTAAACCCTTCGAGAGAAAAGCCGCCATTAGGACTAACCACTTCCGTTCAAATTTTAATCTTGTTTCAGATTTCTCAGCAGTCTGATGCAAGTTAGCCATCTGGTCACATTCCAAAGTACTTCTTACCAGATCCTGTTTCAAGGTAGTAGTAGTATCTGTTGTGTTATTGAAATCATTCTGCCTGTAATTTAAAGATACATGTTAATACTATGGGGTATCGAAATATAGAACCTAGTTTAACTGTTTCGGGGGTATAACCCCTTGAACAGGTAAGAATCAAATACACAAACACACCCTATTGAGTGAAGGGAAGTATATGATCAAGTTTCTATTGGACAACAGCTTGTTCATACTGGTTGTTAATGACCAGTTGTAAGCCATAATATCCCGAACTAACTAATATGTTGATATATTAGATCCTGTGCGTTTTTGATATATTGATTGTTTAAAAGCCAAATGAAAATTACTAATATTGGACCATCTTAATATTGCATCTATTTTCATATTAAGGGCAGGTGCGACATAAGAAGCGAGCGATAGACAGGTTAGTTATGCCGTCATAAGACTTTCGTTTATACAGAAATGCTATCACTCGTTTATCATTGAAAAGAGTTGTAAAAACAGAATAGAATAAAATACTGTGAATACTGATAAATTACTCGAGGAAACCTATTGGCAACTCATTCTGGCAGAGCATAACGTAAGAGTTAGATTTCATTTTGTCTATATATAAGTTCAAGATTTGAATAAATATCTCAACAAGATGAACTGTGAGATAATGCTCACTTATGATACCCCCGCATATATGTTCAATGTGCATAAAAACCAACTAAGTCGGCAAACAGTAAGTAGGAATCTGACGGATCCATAAACGCTTCCCATAATATGGCATACCTATATGAAGCTAATGACCAAATATCAGATTTCTGCCAACAATAGTTGCTGAGAAAAATGCAACGAAAACTATCTTGGACGGACGGAAGGACGGACAGAGGTAAAACAATATACCCCCTCCGGTAAACGTGTCGTTAATACAATAAGTTAATATAATTTTTCTGGTCACATATTTATGTTTTACTGTTTCAATATTAAATTAATAAAAAAGATAAATAATTGTTATCACAGTAGTTTGATGAAGACAAAAAGAAATTACTATAACGGAAGTTTACTATTGTCGGAATAATATTCAATTAATACTTAAATGTAAACACAGTACCTGTCTCTTCCCGTTATCCGTTGATCGAAGCACTTTTGAACAGTAAAATCAGATGGGTTCCTCTCACTATTGTCTACTGATATTTGTTTTTGACCTATCTGTACTGATCCATTTATCTTTTGACTTTCGTTCAGCTCTCCAATTTGTGGAATATTTTCCATGGTTTTTTTTCCTGAACCAGATTTGGAATCTCAGCTTCATGTATTCACTATTAACCCAGTAGATCTTTTCAGCAGCATCAAGAACCCTCTTTGTGATCTTTAACTTAACAATTACATAATATACCAAGTAATCTGAAAACATTATACATTGTATGCTTAAACATGCGTTAGATGCATAAATACCGAATCATATGGTTAAGATATGGACGTTCGTGGTATTACATTACACGTATTTTCTACCATAAGTTTTCTAAATATTATCAACAGATTAAAAAAAGTAGATATAAAAACATATTTTACATTAAGAAGAGTTTGAAGATACCAAAGGACGGGGTCGGATGTCAGAATCCATAAATCGACGGATGTGACAATGCAATGGTCACAAGAGAAAGATCGACAAAACATACAAAAAAAAAGATCGAGTAACACGAACTCAACAAAAAACCGGGGATACACTGGTGCTCCGGAAGGGTCAGCAGTTCCTGCTCCGCTACTGGTATCCGTCGTGATACTCTAGATGCAAACTCGGTCATGAATGTACATTAAGTACATAATAAAACGTTATTTCAAAGTAATTCAGTCGTCATCAACTGAAGTTTGATTTTTACAAAGTAAAAACTCACAATACAAACACACATTTTTATACTTTATAATTTTGTTTTATGAGCATAACATATAGAATAACGGTAGTTTGATTGTCGAAAAGACATTATAGCAGGTATCTCATTTAGTCCAATTGTGATCATGTTTGTCGATATATTCACAACTAACGTTATTGTTGTTATCAGTAACATCATGCTGACCGATATATTTCAGTATCAGAGTCAGTACATTGATACTAATATCATTCGTTGAGAACAAAGGAAAATATCCAAGTTACTGATAAATTCTTATTTAACCTTTCGGAGTTGATTCAAAGAAGCTGCTTATTTCTCTTCCGTATTGTTAATTCGTAGATAATGAGGTTACATGTATATAGCTTAGACCACATTAAAACACATTAACTTCAAATATAATACCTAAATCCATAAAAACGAAAGTGTAATTTTTTCATCATGAAAGAAATACAAACAATGATGGTCAACAATTCCACCAATGTCAAGACAAAGAGCAATTTCCTCTTACCTCAAATTACATGTATTGAAATAAAAAAAAGAACTGCGACATTATGATGTTGGAAATCCAGGTTGATCGACATTTATAGTCTTAATTTAGCGAAACAAAACTGCTACTTTTGTAACTCTATCTTATAATTGAATTTTTTAGCATTATAGACAGGCTTTGTACTGATGTTATATTCTAGACAGGCTTTGTACTGATGTTATATTCTAGACAGGCTTTGTACTGATATTATATTATAGACAGGCTTTGTCCTGATGTTATATTATAGACAGGCTTTGTACTGATATTATATTCTAGACAGGCTTTGTACTGATATTATATTCTAGACAGGCTTTGTCCTGATGTTATATTATAGACAGGCTTTGTACTGATATTATATTCTAGACAGGCTTTGTACTGATATTATATTATAGACAGGCTTTGTCCTGATGTTATATTATAGACAGGCTTTGTACTGATGTTATATTCTAGACAGGCTTTGTACTGATATTATATTCTAGACAGGCTTTGTACTGATGTTATATTCTAGACAGGATTTGTACTGATATTATATTCTAGACAGGCTTTGTACTGATATTATATTCTAGACAGGCTTTGTACTGATATTATATTCTAGACAGACTTTGTATTGATGTTATATTATAGACAGGCTTTGTATTGATGTTATATTCTAGACAGGCTTTGTACTGATATTATATTCTAGACAGGCTTTGTACTGATGTTATATTATAGACAGGCTTTGTACTCTGATATTATATTCTAGACAGGCTGTGTACTGATATTATATTCTAGGCAGGCTTTGTATTGATGTTATATTCTAGACAGGCTTTGTACTGATATTATATTCTAGACAGGCTTTGTACTGATATTATATTCTAGACAGACTTTGTACTGATATTATATTCTAGACAGGCTTTGTACTGATATTATATTCTAGACAGGCTTTGTACTCTGATATTATATTCTAGGCAGGCTTTGTATTGATGTTATATTCTAGGCAGACTTTGTACTGATGTTATATTCTAGACAGGCTTTGTACTGATGTTATATTCTAGACAGCTTTTGTACTGATATTATATTCTAGGCAGACTTTGTACTGATGTTATATTCTAGACAGGCTTTGTACTCTGATATTATATTCTAGGCAGGCTTTGTATTGATGTTATATTCTAGACAGACTTTGTACTGCTATTATATTCTAGGCAGACTTTGTACTGATATTATATTCTAGACAGGCTTTGTACTCTGATATTATATTGTAGGCAGGCTTTGTATTGATGTTATATTCTAGACAGACTTTGTACTGATATTATATTCTAGACAGGCTTTGTACTGATATTATATTCTAGACAGGCTTTGTACTGATATTATATTCTAGACAGACTTTGTATTGATGTTATATTCTAGACAGGCTTTGTACTCTGATGTTATATTCTAGACAGGCTTTGTACTGATGTTATATTCTAGACAGGCTTTGTACTGATGTTATATTCTAGACAGGCTTTGTACTGGTGTTATATTCTAGACAGGCTTTGTACTGATGTTGTATTCTAGACAGGCTTTGTACTGATGTTGTATTCTAGACAGGCTTTGTACTGATATTATATTCCAGGCAGGCTTTGTACTGATATATCTTACTGGCACGCTGTTTAAGGATTATTATGGAAGCATTATATTTCATTTTATATTTGAAGTATTTGTCCAAAAACAATGGACAAAATTCGAGCATTCATTGACCCTACTGTTGTACTGTCCATGTTGATGTGGTCTTCAATTCTGAAGAACTACGTTGTCTTTTGAATGAAGCCACTCTAGATTGTTTTTATTGTTTGTTTATTTCTGCTTATCCACTGGAAATGAAGATTAAGAGGGGCTTGTTAGAACTTTATCAATACATGAACTCAGTCAGGAGTAACATTTCCAATGGCTTCTGATACTTTTTTGCTTAGAAGTATATGTCGTGTCAGAAGAGTGGTTCGTATTGTTTCCGATGGTTAAATTGTCGGTAATAAGTTTCAAACATTTTATTTTCATGGGTATGTAAATCATATATAAAATTGTGATATGAAGCATTCAATAACTTTTGTTCTGCATTATATTAAACCTTTAATTATTGGACGTCGATGGTATAGTTTCATTTACATCTCATAGATAGTGTGTCATTTCCTGATAGTATATATTTTACTGATGACTGGAGAGGCCGTTGTGGCTGTCGCGATCACCACATCTTACCACAAAAACACCACGACACATGGCCTTTGATGTCCAGGTCCTGGCTTGGGACAGGCATAACAATGTCTCAAGGTTAAATAGGTTGATGAAATACCACCAAGCAATTCCGAACTTGATAAATATTAATTATTAGTATTTTTTCGCAAGACGGATTATCATGTCCATATCAGATGAGCTCGAAGAGCGAATCTGATATGGACCTGATAATCCTTGTCGAGAAAAAAAAAATACTAATAATTTGTAATTTGTTTTTTGTGTTTTGACTTTTTTTTTAATACTAATATTTTCTTTATTGGTAATTTCACATTTTTTACACAGCTTTGTGATTTTTTTGTTGTGTTTTGACCTTTTTTTTGGAATGAACGGTTTAGTGACGTCATGTTAGAGCGCGCATGACAAATGACCAAATGCTGATAATTTCTAGTATCACGAGTCGGTGGTCAACTGAACGTTGCTACTAAATTTATCGGGTAGTAAAGATCAAAGGAAACTGTAACAAATTACCGATAATTGGATATACAATGTCAATACAGATAAAACACGCAGTTACAAAACATGCACATAACCACAAGCTATGACTACAGTAAATGATAGCATAAACATGGACAAGACCACAAGCTATGACAACAGTAACTGATAGCATACACATGGACAAGACCACAAGCTATGACAACAGTAAATGATAGCATAAACATGGACAAGACCACAAGCTATGGCAACAGTAAATGATAGCATAAACATGGACAAGACCACAAGCTATGACAACAGTAAATAATAGCATACACATGGACAGTACATTAGCATGGCCAGTGAATGTTTTGTTCAATTATGTACCACACCATTCCTTTAAATATTTTGGTTGTCAGAAATATTAGAGTCATAGATGAGTGGTGTAGCTATGCTTGTAGATGCTATAACCACTAGACCACCGGTGATATGCAATGATTGCAACAGATAGATGCCAGACAACTTCCAATCTCCGGTGATAAACACTGGCTGCACAGGTATATGTAAGTTTGTCTACCAAAGTCAAGTGATAGGCACTGACTGCTCAGGTAGATACAAGTCTGACTACCAAACTCTTACTACCACAGTGAATCCTAGATTGTTTTATAAACAATACATTAATAGAATACAGTATTTCATAAAACAAAATTAATGCGGAATATTGTTATTACTCAAACTTACTTACTTTCAGTTGAATAATGTACATAAACATCCATGTGTAATGTAAAGCATTTTATTCAATAATCATCAAATAAGGGTATTATATCCATAAAAATGAACAGCGATTTATATGTCAGTCGAGTCGAGAACATACACCTTGGTCCCTTATAACAGAAAAATCGTATCAACTGGCTTATACATTGTATCATCATATTCTCATATTGATTTGTAAATTAAAAGTGCTATAATATACGCAATATTGTTACTTCTAGGAATTAGACAAGTGTAATACAATTTAGCATATGTTACTGTTCTGAAAACAGCATTTAATCAATTTGTGTTAATTAATTCATTGCAGTGAAATCGACCGACTGGCCATGTCAAACCTGATGACCTTAACATTATATAAACAACACATCTTTATTGGAAACATAGCTTATTTTTATGGATTCCGTCGAAGATTATGTCAAACAAATGGGTGAAACGTGAGAATGAGGATACATATACTCTTTCCGATCGAGTGAAGAGTGTAATGTCGTTGATGAAATTAGAATCCAAAACAAACTTTAAACTCAATGGGCACAACATCGATCTTTAAAGACCCACATGTTGCTAAACACCTGTCTCACTTCAATAACAAATATGTTGTTGTCCATGCAGACAAGGCCCCTAACAATGTCGTGTTTGTGTGTAAATCACATTGCATATACTGCTTGATAAAAGAAGTAGACATTGACAATGCACTTGGCACCCTGCGTACATCCCAACAACACGTACGAAAGAAGATGCCCTTGACAATCATTGGTATGTTTTGTGCTCCTTATGCATTTCAACTAAGGATGAATAACTGGATCTTCCGTCACTCTACTGGATTACTGAATTACAGAGGTCTCTGTTATATTGCCACGAAACCTCTTTCCAAATTATTACCATCTATTTTATTAGCGATCAAAACCGGGATTCAGAGTAACTGTGACACTAGCTACTCAAAGTGAGGAATGAATTCAGAAAAATTCTAAAGATCTGTTAAAGTACATACAGCCAATTTCTCTCTCCTAACAAAGCATTAAAACAGTTGACTTATTGTCCTTCTATACAACTATTCCGCAGTCAAAACTAAAAGGAAGATTAAAACAAATTAGTCCTCATTCATAGCTTATCATCTGGCTTGTATATAAATTATCACGACGGGTGCCACCAGTGGAGCAGAAACTACTCACCCTTCCGGAGCACCTGAGTTCATCCGCGGTTTTAGGGGGATTCTTGTTACTCGATCTTTAGTTTTATGTGTATGTTTTGTATATCGTGGTTTGTCCTTTGACCTTTTTCTTTTGGCCATTGTGTTTTCTGTTCTTCTTCGATATACGGATTCTGATTACGAGTACCCCTTTTGTTTCGGCAAACTCTTCCAACTGTGTTTCATCAAAAGGAATGGTCAACGTAGATAGAAAATACATTGTCTTAGCAAGGAACAAATCTTACTTTGCTAAAAAAAAAAATTTTTAAAAACCAAAAAAACAAACAAACACCCTGATACTACCAAACATTTCTCACCGACTTGTTCCTTTATTCGTACGAGGCAAACATCATACAATGGAAAAACGAAAAGAAGCAAGCCCGGTCCTTTAATTTCATGTTCCGCTACATAAATGGTGTCCTTTCACTAAATAATTGTCGTTTTGTGATTTTGTTGATCACATCTATCATATTGAGCTTGAAATAAAAATACAAAAGATAGAGCTAAGTAAGCTTCACCTCGAAATTGACAGTGAGGGCCGGTTTAGAACGAAACTTTACGACAAAAGAGATGATTTCAATTTTCCCATGTGAACTTTTCATTTATATATAGCAACATTCCAGCAGCATCTTCATGTGGAGTATTCCAGAGGTTATGGTTCTTATCATGGTGACCTTGATAGAGGATTGTTGCTAACAAGGAAGTTACTGAACCAAGAGTTCCTAGTGGCTAAGTTGAAGTCATCACTTCGAAAGTTTTACTGTCGCCACCATCACTTGCTTAGCCGTTACGGAGTATGTGTGTCACAAATGACCATGGATATGTTCCGTTTGTCGTAATTACATTCCGGTTCTTTCCTCATTCATGACTTACCACTGGGTTTCTAGCATGAGTATCATCACGGGTGTTGAAATAACCGTTTTCCCCCTTATATTAATGTTGAACAGGTTATACGATATAACCTGGTTTGGGTCAGTTTACGCTTAATAAACCGCGAAGCGGATTATGAAAAGCGTAAACTGACACAAACCAGGTTATGCAAGTATAACCTGTTCAACAATTTCAAATATTCCTTATAATTTAATTTTTACAGCAAAATTTAATGATTTCTCGATTTTAATTACGATTATTTCATGTGACTATTTGAATTTGTAGTTGGCGGATGAACACGTTGGTGACGTCACAATGTCAACCCAGGTTATCGAGTATAGCCACAATTTCTCCAGGCAAATTAGCCAATCAGATTGAAATATTCAAATCAAATTAAATTTTATATATTTAATTTAACATTGTGTACTATAAATAAAAGAATAACTGGTACTGTTATTATTATTCACAATTTAATAGACTATTTATTTTGGGTATAATGAGAATTTTAACCGATTTCAAGGCTGCAAGATATACTGTTCGGTAAATAATACATCTTAGAGGGGTTAAATAGTTTCTATTACCATTTAAAAAAGTGCATCCTCTCCCTGTCGAAAACATTAAATCTCTAAAAA
>MJUT01044116.1:282060-305654 GCA_002080005.1 Gigantidas platifrons | reverse complement strand
TAGCATAAACATGGACAAGAGCACAAGCTATGACAACAGTAAATGTTAGCATAAACATGGACAAGAGCACAAGCTATGACAACAGTAAATGATAGCATAAACATGGACAAGAGCAAAAGCTATGACAAAAGTAAATGATAGCATAAACATGGACAAGAGCACAAGCTATGACAACAGTAAATGATAGCATACACATGGACAAGACCACAAGCTATGACAACAGTAAATGTTAGCATAAACATGGACAAGACCACAAGCTATGGCAACAGTAAATGATAGCATAAAGATGGACAAGACCACAAGCTATGACAACAGTAAATGATAGCATAAACATGGACAAGAGCACAAGCTATGACAACAGTAAATGTTAGCATAAACATGGACAAGAGCACAAGCTATGACAACAGTAAATGATAGCATAAAGATGGACAAGACCACAAGCTATGACAACAGTAAATGATAGCATAAAGATGGACAAGACCACAAGCTATGACAACAGTAAATGACAGTATAAACATGGACAAGACCACAAGCTATGGCAACAGTAAATGTTAGCATAAACATGGACAAGAGCACAAGCTATGACAACAGTAAATGTTAGCATAAACATGGACAATACACTAGCATGGCTGTGAATGCTTTGTTCAATTATGCACCACACCATTCCTTTAAATATTTTGGTTGTCAGAAATATTAGTCATAGATGAGTGGGGTAGTTATGCTTGTAGATGCTATAACCACTAGACCACCAGTGATATGCACTGATTGCAACAGGTAGATGTCAGTCAACTTCCAATTTCCGGTTGCACAGGTATATGTAAGTTTGTCTACCAAATTCAAGTGATAGGCACTGACTGCTCAGGTAGATACAAGTCTGACTACCAAACTCTTACTACCACGGTGAATCCTAGATTGTTTTATAAACAATACATTAATAGAATACAGTATTTCATAAAACAAAATTAATGCGGAATATTATTACTCATACTTACTTACTTTCAGTTGAATAATGTACATAAACATCCATGTGTAATGTAAAGTATTTTATTCAATAATTATCAAATAAGAGTATTATATCCATACAAATTAATGAACAGCGATTTCTATGTCAGTCGAGTCGAGAACATACACATTGGTCCCTTATAACAGAAAAATCGTATCAACTGGCTTTATATACATTGTATCATCATATTTCATATTCTCATATTGATTTGTAAATTAAAAGTGCTATAATATATGCAATATTGTTACTTCTAGGAATTAGACAAGTGTAATACAATTTAGCATGTGTTACTGTTCTGAAAACAGCATTTAATCAATTTGTGTTAATTAATTCATTGCAGTGAAATCGACCGACTGGCTTTGTCAAACCTGATGACCTTAACATTATATAAACAAACCACGATATACAAAACATACACATAAAACTAAAGATCGAGTAACAAGAATCCCCCTAAAACAACGGACGAACTCAGGTGCTCCGGAAGGGTGAGTAGTTTCTGCTCCACTGGTGGTACCCGTCGTGATAATTTATATACAAGCCAGGTGATAAGCTATGCATGAGGACTAATTTGTTTTAATCTGCATTTTAGTTTTGACTGCGGAATAGTTGTATAGAAGGACAAACAGTCAACTGTTTTAAGGCTTTGTTAGGAGAGAGAAATTGGCTTTATGTACTTTAACAGATCTTTAGAATTTTTCTGAATTCATTCCTCACGCGGTTTATTAAGCATAAATTGACCCAAACCAGGTTATATCGTATAACCTGTTCAACATTAATATAAGGGGGAAAACGGTTATTACAACACCCGTGATGATACTCATGTTAGAAACCCAGTGATAAGTCATGAATGAGGAAAGAACCGGAATCTAATTACGACAAACGGAACATATCCATGGATACAATTTATGCTTAATAAACCGCGGATCGGATTATGAAAAGCGTAAACTGACCCAAACCAGGTTATGCAAGTATAACCTGTTCAACAATTTCAAATATTCTTTATAATCTAATTTTTACAGCAAAATTTAATGATTCCTCGATTTTAATTACGATTATTTCATGTGACTATTTGAATTTGTAGTTGGCGGATGAACACGTTGGTGACGTCACAATGCCAACCCAGGTTATCGAGTATAGCCACAATTTCTCCAGGCGAATTAGCCAATCAGATTGAAATATTCAAATCAAATTAACTTTTATATATTTAATTTAACATTGTGTACTATACATAAAGGAACAACTGGTACTGTTATTATTCCTCACAATTTAATAGACTATTTATTTTGGGTATAATGAGAATTTTAAGCGATTTCAAGGCTGCAAGATATAATACATCTTAGAGGGGTTAAATAGTTTCTAATACAATTTAAAATAGTGCATCCTCTCCCTGTCAAAACAGAAACATTAAATCTCTAAAATTACAAACGAGAGGAACATGTGTTCTTCACTGTGGTGTTTTGTCCTTTGACATTAATCACGATAACTCTATCAATCGTCGAGGATAAACCGCATCGGTGGTGTATTGATTAGCGTTCTCTCCTCGAGTGTGGTAGATCATGGATTCGAGCCCCGATCGGGTCAAACCAAAGACGATAATATTGGTATTGGCTGTTTCTCCGTTAAGCACGCAGCATTAAGGAGAAAGAGCAAAGACTTGTTGGCTCGGGATCAGAATAATGTGTCCGAGTGGGGCGATATGTCTATCCGCGAACTGTCGTGTCAATGAGCTGACACTAATAAAATCCAACTAAGCATGTTGGTCTAGTAGAAAGCTGACCTATACATCATCTCGTTGAAAATTAAGTTCTTCTCGCTATGATATAGCCGAACAATATCTGAGTTGGCGTTAAACAACAATCACTCGTCGTGTGTTGTAATTGTTTGGATTGTGTTTTGACTCCCTAAATTACACAGATTAGATACTTTTTTTTATTAATGTTCCGAGTATTTTGTAGCAATTTTGATCATATAAAACATATACTGTCGCTTTGTATACCCTTTGGATTTGCTGTCATATAAACCTAGAAAATCACTAAATTCTCTAACACTACATGTCATGTTTCATGTTTCAAAGAATAAAACTGTTGAACATATTTATTTTAAAGACATAAGTCAGCACAGAGTTCAATTTGTAATAGAAAAAAAAAGAACACTTAGTCTTTTACTATAAGCTCTTACGGCACTTTCTGACTTGTGTCCGCTTAGTCCCATAATATGGCGAGCCTCGATTCCGTTATCATCTAATGCAGTAATACATGTACTTCGCATACAATGATTAGTATAGCGTTTCGGTAAATTGCATACTTGACTAATTCTAGCCATCATTCCACCTAGTGTGTTTTTACCCACCGCAACATTATCATACCACACATCATCTGATTCATTGTATATCAACTTTGGTCGTTGCCAATAATTGTCATTCCCAGGGTTTAATTTGCTGAAATACTTAATAAATGAGCTCATTGGACATTTCTCATCTCCTAAAATATAATCAAATTTAAATATGTTAATGTCATGGAGGTACAAGTTTAAATCTTATGTCCTTACCAATATAAATACAGTACATTTTTTTTTAACTTGTCATGTGTGTACAAATGTATGGTTTGAACGCAGTATAATGGTGTAAGTGTAAAACTGTTGTTCAGATGTATGTTTGAATTTGACTGTTGTATTAATAATTTGTGTGTACTCTTTTATAAAATACACGAGAATTTTAGTACATTTTGTACCTAGCAGAAAATTGTTACTTGTCCTTGATATGGGTAAATGTACATGGAATAAACATGAAAAGGAACGACATTTTATTTACACTTCTTCATCTTGAAGATGCAGTAAGACCTTTAATCATAAGACGAGAATACCTCTGATTAATCTTTGATCATGATGAAAAAATTTTCAAAGGACATTAATATTCAGTAATTGAAAATATCTATTATTTCAAAACTTACCTCCTTTTGTACATCTCATTTTTTACACAAACATTTAACAACGATTAACCACGTCGAGATGGCGAACGTAGAACTCTCGAAAACTATCGAAGTGATGACTTCAACAACACCAAAAGCAAAACCCCGGATGATTGTGAGGGACACAAGCGGAATATAAATACATGTATGGTCGTTTTAGAATGAAGAGTATGGTCTATCCCAGACTATTACTTTACACGTTGAATGACATTTTGTATTGAAGATGTTAAAGAAAACAAATATTGATGAAACGTAGGTATTAAATGATTTACTGGTAACCAATAATTCTGTGCAATTTGAAAGTATATCTGCAACAAAGGCATGATAAACATTTATATTTGTCATTTAAATGGGGGATTCGTGAAGATATCAATTTCATTACGTATGAAAGATATCTCTGCGTTGTCTAGGTATTGGAGACAGCAAATGTGATACACATTCGTTTAAATTTGGCGCAGACATAAAGCATAATTCGTTTTGGAGTTAATGGCTGCGTGTAATGAGAATTGATTAATTTTTCAGCAATATCAGGGTGAGAACAAATTATTTTTAGTCAGATGACGTATGATGTACGTTTTATGTTTTTATACACTGTTTTTTGTTTGTGTTTTTTGTATGCATTTTTTGTCTTCGTCCTGTGTCTTCTGTCCAACGTTACCAGTGGGGGAATGTTTTCAAACTGTCATATTCAATTATTGACAAATGTAGATATTTTTATAAAGAAAATCTGTAAGTTACTATTACATTGCATACTCTGTTCATTATGTTATATGCTGTATTCTAATGTAGTTGTTTAATATCCCTGGTTTGTGATTGGACAATGCTGTAATTTTCATGGTATCAATTCCACGGTTGAAAATCATGAGATATTTTAGACGATTGCCGCTTACGTCATCTTATCAACAATGTAGCAATACACATGATTACATTTGAATGGAGATAACTGAATTGTATTTGAATATTTCACGGCATCAATTGTCGATTTAATGGTGCATTTTTTACAAATTCCACGAATGAAATAGCATGAAATATATTTTTTAAATTTTAGCTGATTACCGCTTATGTCATCTTGTCAATAATACGGAAATATACATATATGATGTATGTATGTCTATCCTACATATGATTACAGTATAATGTTTATAACTGTATTGCATTTGTAATTTCACGGCATCAATTGTCGATTTAATGGTCGCAAATATCCGTTTACTGACTCCGCTAACGCGTCGCCAGTAACCTCAATTTGTGACCATCAAATCTCCAATGGATGCCGTGAAATATTCAAATATAATACAGTTATCTTCTAAATATCGTATACTCTGTTCACTCAAGCATGTATTATATGCCATGTGTTGTATATATGTCCCCATATAACATAATTTGTGTCTGAGTGTTGTTGAAGAAACTTGTTGAAACTTGTCACTACCTTGTCCATTTTTTATTGCTCCGTCGGTTGTGATTACGACAAAGGGAAAATATCATCGACCATGTGTTGCACCGACATTCCGTAACGGTTAACCAAAACATGAAAATTTAAAAGTACAATATATCTGTTGGTAAAGTGATTTAACTTATTTACCAGATATAACGCGTGCTGTTACATAATGCCTCATAATGAATGAATACAATAGGTCGAGTTTTCATCATTTGGTTCATCTAGTGAACATTGCTCAATAGTCGAACATGCGATAGACAATGTCAAGATGGGAGTAAAATATATGCCACTGAGGAATACAGTGAACAAACAGATGAACGGCATTCTTATTTCTGGATAAGACCTTAACCTCGACATATACAGCAACATAAATCAACTGAACAGTACTCTCTTTTATCGATAAGGCGCGGACCTCGACATATGCAGCCTCATATCTCACCTGAACGATACTCCCATTTCTGTCTAAGACCTGGAACTCGACATATACAGCATCATTTAAATTATCATTTCTTAAGTAATTGTCCCGAACGTACATATTTTATTGTGGGCTATTACGTGTTGTTAGATGGTAATGCAGTTTCTGTTCTCTGCTTCAATCTTTTGATGCCTGTATGTTGTTGATATATGTTTTATCATGATGAAGCTAGCTGTAAAACTGGTCATTACTGGATTGAACTACAATACATTTAACAGTATACAAGGTCAGAGATTACATACACGTTAACATCCTCTGTTTCACCTTATTTTTCTCCCCGTTTATCCACACGAATATATATTATATTTAATTTCTTGTCATTACCCACTACCGCGTTCATTTTAATTACAAATTTTATCATACATGTAAATTGTATATGATGGCGAATAAATTACAGAATGTTATTGTTTGTTACTGACCCCGGCTCCTAGGTTCTCTATCATATGGTACTTTTGTTTATCGCTATTTTGTTTATTTTCCCTTTGATGTTCAAAACCAATATGTTTCATATCACGTAAGCGCTGAAATTATTCCAATAATCGCTAATATCTAAGCGTTGTCAAGGACGCGTAGTAATATCGTATCGCATGATATAATTGGCCAATAGAAAAACGAGTTACCATTATGACCTTCAGTTCGAAAGTTTAACAACGAGAACGTAAACAAAGTTTTTAAATGAAAATATATACGATTTAACTTCGAAATACGCGTTGTTTTCTTCATTCTAAATAATAAAACTATTTACTTTATTTAAATAACCCTTAAATTTATAAATTTTATGCACACTTCCATACAGAAAATGATTTTTTTCGTTCAAAATATTACCGGAACTGCTAAAACTTCGTCTGCTATCGGCGAACGTACATTACAATGGACACCAGTTGGGATGATGATTCTGATCTATTTAATGCTTTAGATGAAATCGAAAGTTATGAACATCGTGAATTAGAAAACTTTCAACTGAATTATTGGACCTTCAAACCAACAGAATCTCAAACCTCTAATTTTCAAACAACATCCTCTAGAGTTTCAACTTCAAATTCCAGTGTACAAATTCCTAACCGAAATATTGCATCTACAATAAACATCATCTCTGAAACAAACAATACTGAAACAGAACCGCCTTCATTCTTAGAGCACCATCCAAAGCAGGGTTAAATTTAGATAATATCGATTTTTTAGACTGCAAATTTGATGAGGTAGAAACTACAGCAAACGTCCATGTTCAAAATACCAAGAATTCTGCTTCTTCCCGTTTAGAACCAACTCATTTAGAAACAAGTACCCCTCAAATACAGAAAAACACAACCTTTTCAAAGAGATTTGTAGCCGCATCTGAGGAGGAACGGGAGAAATGTATTGAGGAAAGGGCAAATTTAAACACAAAAAGGAAAATGATGAGTTGTATTAAAATATTTAGGCAATATTTAACCACAATTAAATCAGAATTCAGAGAAATTTTGACTATTCAACATGCACAATTGGATCAATATTTGCAAGAGTTCTTTGTAGGGATCAGAAAAGAAACAAAAGAGGGTGAATGCAATGAATATCACCCAGGCACTCTTGATGGGTATCAAGCAATGATAAACAGATACCTCAAACAACAAAAATATCCCTATGATATTTTATTATCAGAAGAGTTTCAGCAGTCACGTGACTGCTTAAATGCCAAGAAAAAGCACTTAAAGGAGCTTGGTTTAGACAATAAACCAAATATTGCAGAGGAACTGGACTTTTCTGATGAGGAGGCATTTATTGAGAGTGGGGCAATGTCGACGGACAACGCTGAAGGATTAGTAACATTAGTATGGTACTTGAATATATTAAACTTTGGTCTGAGGGGTACTCATGAGCACCGCCAACTAAAATGGGATGACATAAAACTGATGACAGTAAAAGGAAAGGAGACATTATAATACAATGAACGATTAACAAAAACTAGAGATGGATCAAACTGCAAAAACACAAGGGCATATGCTCCTAAGTCTTGGAAAAATGAGCAAGATCAGCGAAAATGTCACATTTCTGCATATAAACAGGTAATAAACAATGCTGGTCAGATCTATCCTATCAAAGAACTAAATAGTGTTAATCTTTATATATTATCTCAACATCTAAAACGTTCTATGTAAGGACAAGTTCACATCATCAATGACAAATGTGTACTACAGTTCATCAAATTGAGAAAACAAACAACAATACCTATTTCAGTACAGTACCAAAGTAAAAAAAATTCAATCAACCAACCAAAATATGAACCCATTAATGCTGGTCATGTCTGTCCTATCCAAGAACTAAATAGTGCTGATTTATATATTATCTCAACATCTAAAAAATTCCAAGTAAAGACAAATTTAAATAATTCAGAACAAACACCATACAAACTCAAAGCACAAAAAAAAACACAAATGTACTTCTAAATTGCAAAATCTACCATGTAACAGCCAAGACAGCTTGAACAATGAGAAAGACTTGCACCAATCATTTTTTAATTATCCCTTCGATGAGAGATGACTGAGAAAAGTCCTCTCGTTTTAAAAAACATCGTTAATTACTTATTAACGATGTTTTTTTTTAAATGAGAGGACTTTTCTCAGTCATCTCTCATCGAAGGGCGAAGCCCTGAGATTAGAGATGACTGAGAAACATCCTCGAGTTTAAAAAAAAAACATTTTTAATTATTTTATCGCTATTTTGTATTCATAATTAATTTTTTTTGAGATACTGACATTTTTTTAAACACAACTAATATTTTATATCGTAAATCACTTATTATAAAGGATTTGGTAATGTGACGTCATTATAACGTCATATTAGAAAACAGCGATAATACTATGCGCGTCCTTGACAACGCTTAGCGATAATTTTCCATCTCACTCTACTAGCGTGAGATGGAAAATTCTCAGATAGCAAGATCAAAGGAAAATACCACAAAATAGCGATAGATAAAGTCTAATAAAAATGTGAGTCAAGAACGATTTTTGAAGACAATTTTGTAAAAAAAATCAATTTCAAATTGGGCATATTTTTTACAGTAATTAAGTGGATTGTATGTGGCATAACAATATCAATGTTATAAATGACTTTTGATGTGATACATGTGTATTTTTTCAATTTTAGTTTAAGGAACAACGACCTGATGATATGTGCAAGCCTGACTCACCGTTTTACTTTGGAATAAATCATTCTGCCAATGCTACCCTCTGGTTCAAAAATATGGCAATGGGAGAAGGAAAGATAAGAACACTGATGAAAACAGCTGCAAACAAGGCAAACATCAAAGGGAAAAAACTAACAAATCACTCTGGAAGAAGAACAGCAGTCACTCACTCCTCTTGTGATTCCTTGTGAAATTTCTTGCATGCATTTTCAAACTCTTAATGTTTCCGATATAAAGGGAGATAAACCGGACCAACTTCTAAAATAATGTTAAAAAAATATTGTAAGACTTTTTAATATGCAGTTTGTTTTCTTTATAAGTTTTCTTTGATTGTTAAATCCATTTGTATCTATAATGTCTAGCTGGACAACCTCACAGTGTATTCATTACTATTTTACCAGAAATATTCTGATTCCTCATTAATATAAACACTTTTGTATATTCAATATTACTACTATATATTCTGATGTCCATTCTTATTGTGGGAGAACACTTACATAGGCTGTGCCTGATGTGTAATCCCTTTGAAGTTCTGTACTATATATGTGCAATTGATTCAATAAGTTTTCTTTCCAGTTTGATTGCTTTGGAAAAGTCTTCTCTCGAATGTTTCAGCAAATGTGTTGCACGTTTTATCATTTCAAATATACGAGAGGTCAAAGCGGCCAACGGGCAAAGCTATGTTATTTTTTTATTTGGAGTCTGATATTCCTAAGAATGTTCATGTAGTTGAAATAAAGGGAACAAATATCAAACTTGGCTAAGCAACGCATATGTATGGGATCTCCTCGTTCTATATATGCAATTTAAAGTTTGTCACGCTAAAACGTCACACTCCTGACAAATTTGACCAGTTTTTGGAGGTTAATTTTGTAACCAGAAGAGCGATCCGTGAAACTTTGAATGATGATAACTGTTATCATTGTGCTTGTTTTAAGATATTTAATCTTAAAATTCAAATAATTCGCTGAAAATTTAAAACTCATAATTTTTTTAAATCCTTCAATTAGACTTTAAGAAATAATACGAAATTTAGAATGTTATGCACTTCCACACAGCGACCAAGACAAAAATGGCGAAACGCTTGAAGAGATTAGATTTTATATCGACATTGTTATTTTTGCGTTCACAGTTATGACACTGTAACGGGTGCTTGTGACCCAGATAGGATTGCAACGTTGTCCTTGACTTGTTGCAACGTAATGCCATGATTACTTTCGGTTAAGAACGAAACTTTACGACAAGAGATGATTTCAATTTTCTCATTGTGAACTTTCCATTTATATGTAGCAACATTCCTGCAGCACCTGCATATAAGGTATATATCTCAGATGGTACGATATTCCAGAGCTTATGGTTCCTATCAGAATTTCCTTGATAGAGGGTTACTGCTAACAAGGACGCTACTGAACCAAGGGTTCCTTTTAGTAAAGTTGAAGGCATCAATTCGAAAATTTTACGGTCGCCACCATGACTTGGTTGACCGTTATGGAATATTTGTGTCACAAATGACCACGGATATTCTCCACTTGTCGTAAACACTTCCCGGTCCTTTCCTCATTCACGACTTATTACCGGGTTTGTAACTATTAACACGACGGGTGCCAGTAGTAGAGCAGGAACTGTTTACCCTTCCGGAGCACCTGAGTTCACACCCTGTTTTAGTGGGGTTCGTGTTACTCGATCTTTAGTTTTATATGTATGTTTTGTCGATCGTTGTTTATACTTCTTCTTTTGGCCATTGTGTTGTCTGTTCGTCTTCGATATACGGTTTCTGATTGCTCCTTTGGTATCTTCTTACTCTTCTTATTAACATGGACACGGATGGTGGCGAGTTTTCATTTACTGCAAAATTTCAGGAATATTGTAGTACAAATAATCTTGGATAATTAGACAGGAACTGTGTTTGAATTTCTTTTAAACTGGCAAGTCATATGACGAAATGTCACTTATTTGGAGTTCGACAGTGAAATGCAGGTTGGCGTGACATCCATAATGCCATGTGTAATAAAATATCCGAGTTATTTTCGGTTCGAAAAAATGAACACGAGTTGTCCGTAAAGGAAGTCTCTGTTGAACCTAATTCAGTTAAGTACGTCCGTGTTGTATTGGTCCGAGTTTTGCATGATCCGAGTTAATATTAGGACTACCATCCGTGTATATTCTACAAAAAACACACAAACCAAGGCGATTTTTTTCTGAACATATCTATGCATTGCAGTCCTGAATTAAGTCAAATTTATTCTATAATCCTCTTCTACTAATCCTTTCGAAAGGTGTTTTTCTGGACACACTAGAAAAAATGTGATGTGCTTGTTTACACGTGACGTCACTTTTTTTTACGAAATTGACATAGATGCTAGTTGTCTATGAAATAAATGTTGTTTTGAAATTTCTTGACTTTGACTCGAAAAGACAGTATTTTATTTCCGATAATATCTATGTATTGTTGTTCTGAACTGAGTTACATTTATTCTATATTCATCGTTTATTATTCCGTTGGAATGTTGTTTTTCTTGACCTACTTCTTGAAAAAGGTGCCGTGTTTGTCTACACATGACGTCACGATTTTACGAAATTGACATAGGGTGCATAGTTGTCAATGAAAGAGATGTTATGTTGAAATTATTGACTTGGGCACAGAAATACACTATTTTATTTCATAAAAACAAAAACAATTTTGCTATTATTTAAATCTTTTTCATGAAAGTACTTTCTTTCGTATCTATGTTGGCTTTAAACACCCGGGTTTAAATGTCAGCGCCTACACACCTTTAGTCTCGCGAAACCGACGCGAGAGATAGTCCGTTAGTGGTATATTGTAACGAGGACTTCCGTCCGCTATCAAATAGTCTTAACACTGTCCATTAATCTTACGAATGTGTTCATGAGAGTTATGTTATTTCTTGCATGTCTGTTGTTTTTATTGATTGATTTGTTTTTGCTAGTGTCGAAAACTGTTAAATAATAACCCCAAACCCAGCATGAATTGTTAAGTATGTCAGTCAATTCCAATAAATGAGCAGTCTTGCACTCACTCTGAAGCACCACAGAGACATATGACATGACACCAGCAATAATGTCTTGTTCTTTAGGTTTTGACTTCTGGATGTATTTTCTGATTATGTTAACTGAAATCCTCACTATTTTGTGTTATATTTAGCATTATAGTTCCGAACAATGCTTTGAAACGTTAAAGAATCTTGATCTGGTATCATTAATAGTTCTACGTTTGTAGTTTCAATATAATTTTAGAAACTCGTTGGGGTCGTCATGGTTATGATCGAGTATTGTAGTTGGATTAACAGCTATATATGCAATCAGTGCCTATCACCACTAAAGTTGTGAGTTCGAACCCCGTTCATGGCGGGTGTACTCGATACAACATTATGTGAAAAAGTTTGTCAGTGACTTGTGACAGGTCGGTGGTATTGTCCGGGTACTCCGGTTTCATCGGTCAATAAAACTGACAACCACGATATACCTGAAATATTATTGAAAGTGGCGTTAAACTCCATAAACCTAAACCTAGAAACTCGTTTAACAAATTTCACTGTTTCTTTTGCATTTAAATTTTGAAAATAAGCACAGGATATCATCTCTCAATTCAATATTATAGAATGGAATCCATCGATAGAAGAATGTGGGCTGGAATCCAAAATGGTTTTGCCGGTGTATGGTTAAATGTTGAGTCCCTTGTTATCTGACCCTTGGATTTCTTATGTTTAAAAATTGATTCCAAAACCGTTGAATCTAATTGGTTTCTTTAAACATTGAATATACGGGGGAAATAGTAAGTATCACTTTAACCAAATGCTAAAAAGACTTCAAAGATGATTTCTGTGATTGTGTTGTTAGATAAACTGTGAACGTTAATTCTCCGATGTCTTAGTCGTGTAATGTTAATCATTCGCGCCATAATATTGCTGACAAAATGCTCACTTGGCGTTACACAATATCACATCCAGGTCGTTGATTATTGCACGGCTCTCTGAGAGTAATAAAACTGCAGCCCAGATTTAGTGTGCACTATCTCGTGTCTGGAAGTATTATTTCATATTTCTTTGCTGTTGCTTACACACAGGTATATAAACCATAAAAAAGATCAAAGGAAAAGAATGCATTCATATTACAAAAATTGAACATATTTAATGTAATGATTTGTTCATTTCAACAAAATTCGTCCAAACAATTTGTTATTCTTTTTATGTTAATTTTACGCATATAATATTCTTATAATAAGTCGCACATAACCATAATAAAATCAATTACGTGATTTAGAATAATCTAAGAATGAAGTAATTCACGAAGGTCAATTCTGAATGATTTTGGGGGCAAAATTAATATTAACATTTTCTTTGAAATAAACATCAGAAATTTAGGAAAAACATATATTTACTAAAATATACAATTATGGTTCAAGGTTGTAATGTATACCTTAAAAAAAAAAAATTGGTATAAAACAGCAAAATTACCCCACTGGTCACCCAGGCTATATAAATGAATTGTATCATCGTACTATTCTAAATACGTGTGGTGATCCTCACACTGGTCAGGGGAATGGCGTTTACTACAACAGACTGTTGTATCACTCATAATTCACACAATAATAATAATGATAAACACGTGTATGTTGTATCTGATGGCGGATACGATGGTAGTTTATTTGATGAAAAAGAAACCACTAGTCAATTACAAGTCAGAGAGGATAGGTAGGTACCTCATATGTTTGTTTTTATAATATTATTTTCAATGTCTGTGTAAGAGGTTAGGTTTAAATTAGTGGAGTTTAATGCCACTTTCTCCAATAGTTCAGTTATATCGTGGCGGTCAGTTTTATTGGTGGAGGAAACCGGAGAAAACTACCGAATTGCCGTAAGTCACTGACAAACTTTATCACATACTTTTGTATCGAGTACACCTCGCCATGAACGGGGTTTGAAATCACAACTTTAGTGGTGATAGGCACTGATTGCACAGCTAGTTGTAAATCAAACTACCATACCATATCAACCACGACGACCCCTTATATGTAAGTATATTCACGACATCTTCATTTATATTACGTTGTATGTTTAATTTTTTTAAATAAACCGTAGATATCTAATTTAGTGCGCAAGACGCGTTTCATGAATAAACATCATGTGATTTGTTCATCTTATTAGGTAAGCAGAGTACAGTAGTATGTTTTTCTGTTCTTCATTCCATGTTTTTAAACGCGCCCCAACTTCCCTCTGGAGAATCAATATTCCGCATAAGTAAATATTACGTAGACAACAGTAAAACAACGATGTTTCTTTTGCTATTCAATATATTTCAAAGGTTTTTAAGTGTATATGTGTTATTCCGAATAAAACAATAATCCCTTCCGCTTTTTTTTATCTTTGTTTTCATTTTGTATAGACATGGGCTAAACAAACCTACAAATGCTGTACACATCGTCATCAACTCCCGGGTGAGCCGAATTCAAAAGGTTCTTGTATTGATTGCTAGTATTTATAGCCTCAGTCTATGCTTCGGTATTGGTTTCAACATGTCTGTGCTATACAATGAGTGGTTGGAATATTTTCAAAAGACAAAGGCTGAAACTTCACTGATACAGTCCACAACGATGGCAATGCTTAACCTAGGAGGTAATACTGAATACATTGACAAGTACTTTTATTTTTTTGCTGTCACTGACCAAAAATATAGGTTTTTTTTCGTGCCCCTGTAATATGCTACATGTTTAGGTTTTATAACCTAATTGTGTATCCAGTTCACAGAAAATACCAGAAAGGGCAATCAAGAGATAATTACATTACTTTGTTTCTTAAAGGGAAGTTTATCGAAGGGACAGAAAAACACACATGATTTACAAAACAATACACAAAAAATCTATAGATTGAGGAACATGGACTCCGGATTGTTAAGCAGTTGCTGCTTCACCGTGGAACCCGTCGTGTTACTGTTAATGGACACGAATTTCATTTGATATGGAAATTGTGCTTTACATCAGTATGCGTAAATGAGGGGAGATTATATAGATAAAACATGAACAGTCCAGAAAAACTTGGAGCAAAGACGAATCGAAGATAGTTTTTTCAAGGAAATCATAGCGCGCACTACAACGCAGAGTATAAAACTTGAAGGCATGTAATTGGACGACATGCGCAAAACAAACTCCAATAAAAACCGGGAATAAACTCATGAGCTCCCGAAGGTTAAGCAGTTACTACTCCACTAGATGCATCCGTCGTGTTTCTCCCGTGGTAGGTCACAAACCAGGAATAGGGTCACTTACTTCCTTATAAGGATTAACTCTCTATCAAGGGGATCATGATAGGAAGCACAAGCTCTAGCATATCGTATTAGATGATAGATATATACTCCATTTGCAAGTACAACTGGAATGTTGCTACATATAAATGGAAAGTTTGCTATGGGAAAATTGAAATCATCTTTTTAGCCGTAGAGCAAGGTAGAACTCTTATTGACGACATGTCCGTTGTGGATTTGATGGTAATGAAATACAGCCAATGCAAAAAATGTATTAGGCCATACAAAGTTAATTTCTTGGTTCTCAGGCCCGCCCGCATGTGGAAATTCGTCGCCGCATTGCCGATTTTATTGCAAAAATAGTAAACAAAAATTGTTTAATGCGGTAGCGCTGTCCGTACGGAAAAAACAACCGCATCCGTTTTTCTCTTATATCGCTTTAAAACGCATCATGCTTAAATGAGATTTAAAGCATCGTTATGACAATGTATAAATAAAAAACGTGTTTCCGTTTGACATTTAGACAAATTCGGCACAAATGTTTGCCAGTTTTACCAGGAAACATAATAGGGGGCTTCTCCGAAGCTTGTACCTTATTGGAATTGTTTACGGAGATAAAAAATGGTACGTTGGGACCAGCGGATTGGACGTTTCCATAAAAATTAACCACTTGTGATGTTTCTGCCACCATCGGAAGAAATAAAATTGAAATTTTCAATAAAGTAATGAGAAGATTTATACATTGCCATATTTTTCACAAAAAAAAGAAGAAAAAATGCCTCCCTCATCACTTTTTACAGCAGTAAAAGGATAAAAAAAAAATGCCGCCCTCCCTCATCAATTTTGACAAAAAAAGGCCTGAGAACCAAGTAATTAACTTT
This sequence comes from Gigantidas platifrons, assembly GCA_002080005.1. Taxonomy (NCBI): domain Eukaryota; kingdom Metazoa; phylum Mollusca; class Bivalvia; order Mytilida; family Modiolidae; genus Gigantidas; species Gigantidas platifrons. Next base: position 289,473 of record MJUT01044116.1, on the reverse strand, counting down.
GCATGGCCTTACGTAAAAGTTGTATTATAATTTCTGTACTTTAACATCTTCAGTGGAGCTTGCCACAAACAGTTGAAGCAAGATTAATAACCATTATTTGAAGACCAGGAAAATATCGAAATCTACAGTCAATTCCAGCAAAGGCATTGTAATACATACAGTTTTGTTTATCATATACACTTCGACTAAAGTTAAGTGCCACTTGATTAATTTTATAAATATCTTTTTTTTTATATTAACTTTTTTGAAAATGTGATTGCTGTAAAGAATATCTAGATTGTACACATAAGCTTTAAATAAATGTCTAACACGTCATTGATCGATAAAGTCGTGTTTGATTAAAAACGGTTTACAATTGGTGTCATACCTAATTACACAATGTATGTTCGCAAGTTGAGGTTTTGAGGTTGTAGAGTTTTTCGTATAGATTGTTTCCATCGCTTGAAGGCGAAAATTTACTTTAGCTGGTACGTTGGGTGCTGTTGGCATGCAATATGGAGGTTTTGGCAATAGAATGGTGGCAGGGCAAATCGGGCTACACCATTCTTTAATTGCTCGTCTTATGCAGTGTTTGCAAGCGACTGGAATGATTGATCAACCTAGAGAGGATATACTAACAATATAGCCCGGGTGCCAGGAGAAATCATTTTGCGACATCAGCTGTTATTCGAGATGAATTCAATTTTGGGGGTCATGTATCTGTAAGAAATGTAAACAGACGACCTGTGCGAATGGTGTCCAATAAAACTGTCATTATGTCATCGATGGGGCTCGATCACGTGGCCATCTCCGTTGGAATATTCGTAATTGGAAACGAGTCAATTGGTCTGACGAAAGTCGATTTTTATTGTTCCCCGTGGATGGCCTCATTCGATTTTTGCGGCATAGAAACACTACATTACATGGCAGTAATGTGATGGGGACAACAACGTTCAGTGGCGGCGGAGTAACTGGAGTATTATTCTTTTAATTGTAAGTTAGACTTACATGTTTTAAAATGTAAGCCCCATGGCGTTGCATACCGCGGCAACGTGTTTAACACACACATTGCACTTCATTTTCATAATCATCCATTGGTTGACAGGCTGATCTTTATGGACGATAAAGCCAGACCGCACAGAGCTCGGATTGTAAGAGAATTGAGAAAGAAAAGGCGATTGTAGCATGTCAGTGGCCTGCCATATCTCTTGATATGAACACAATCGAGTGCGAATGCAGGTGCTTTGGTGTAAACGTGGTACTTATACTCACTACTGAGTAAATGTGCGCAATAAGGCGTATCCATACATTTATTTAAAAGTTCTTCAAAATATCCGTTTTACCTTTTTTCCACTTGTAATAACCAACAACTTGATCGACTCAAATTGTAGCCCGTAATCTAATCCATTATGAACAATTTCCAAAAAAGTATTTCAGGTTCAACTTCTTTAATGCTTAAAGTTTATCTCTAAAAAAAATAAGAGGGAAAAAATCAACTCTGTAAAACATACTGGGTGGCTCTTAACTTTTGTCGAAGTGTATATATATATAATTACAATTTCTTACAAGATTTACCTCAGCGTAACCAAAAATACCATAGTTTCACAGTAGTTTTGTAAACAAAATACGATAGTTTCACATCAATTTCTTACGAGACTTCCCTCAGTTTTAAATCAATGAGTGGTCACGTGTTTGTGTGTTAGTGGTATCCATTTTGTCTCTTTCTACGATTTTGATATTTGACTTTGGAATTGTTCCGACGGTGTGGTATCTTTTTATCTTCATTTTATTTCAGTACCAGGGCAATTTTAAACGAAAGTTACCATAGCTTAATTGCAATATCTGAAATGACTAACATCAGTTTAACAATAATTTCATACGATATCTATCCCAAACCAGGACTTTCGTACAAGATTTGAATTAGTTTAATAGCAATTTCACGAGAATTACCTTACTTTCTCGGCAATGCTTTACAATATTGAACTCTGTTTTACAATACAAGATTGATTTTAGTTTTACAACAATTTCTTACGAGAAGTTTCGACTTTTTAACTCATTCCTTTCAAAAGTTATTACCCTTTAATATTGGAAAAATTGGTACCTTTTTTATTCTTAAGTTCAATGAAAATAAAATACATTTGTTTCATAGTCTGAACAAAATTGTTATCATTCTATTATTATTAATTTATATGATACATTTTTCATATGCTATATTTTTAACTGATTACAAGAACATTTTAAAAATAGTCGGTGGAGTGAAACAGTTGACTGTTCCCCTACTTCCGGATCCGAATTGTTCCATGCCCGAGAACGATGTGCGGTGCATCATTCCTGTTCAGTGGATTTGTGGTTATGTACATGTATATAAGATAATAAAACAGTGATTTCATGCCTGTTCAGAGAACAGTCAAAACTATTGTACCTCGGTGCTGGCGATGACTTGGGAAATGTTGCCTTCGGCCTCAGGTAACAGTTCTCAAGTCATCGTCAGCACCTCGGATCAATAGTTTTGACTGTTCCGTGAACAGGCATAAAATAACTGTATATTGAGGGAACTGTTCTCCAGGGAAAAGACAATAATATATTTAGTACATAACATCCCATTCCAGACATAAAAGAAAAACAATCAAATTCAAAATAATAATAATAAAATTTACAATGTAACATTATATTTGCATTGCCAAACCTGGCCATGTTGACAGCAGACTACAGCACGAGTATATATTAAGGGAGATAATCTTGACAAAAATATATAAATATTACGCGGGAAAATATATGCCACAGGTATAGTCTACGCGGGCATTCGTTTGAAACTGGTATAGTTCCTGTCGCTAGGTATAGTCATCCGTTGTCAAGTGTACTGTTCAAAAACAGTTCACACTGATTATCCAATCAAAATACAGCATTTCCATATGTTAGGTACTAAATTGTTATAACTTTTGTGAATTTAATATTTGCTATAAAAGTATCCTGTGATTTTTACAAGGTTCTAATATTTACAATTTATCAGAAAAGTATTTTAATTCTTTGTCCTTTCTGGTGCTCTTACTTGAAACGGGTACTTTTTTGCACGGCATAAGGCAAATGACTCCTATTAAAATATATGATTTTGAAGTCAAGTCGGGAATGTGCACATGGTGTATTGTCAAGGAAATAAAATGAACGAATCGGACTATGAGAACTCCAACTAAACACATGAGCCACTCCATATGATTGGAAACGGAAAGTTATTTCAGATCAATGAATGGTACGGACATATTTGACCTATTGACTCTAGGCCGAAAATATAGGTGACATGCTTCAAGGTAATATTGGTATTATTGATAACATATTGTGCTTTATCCTGCAATTATGTCATTTTGAGTACTAATAAAAGAGGTCAAATAAACTTCAGTGTTATTTAGTCATGGACATAATAAAGATTTTAAGGTGCCTGATTCATGTAGGGCAACAGAAAGAAATGGTAACAGTATAAGTGCTGACCTCCTTTTTGATATTGCAGGCTAAACACAATATACGCACATTGTCGTTAAATATACAATTAATTTGCACTTGCTGCGAAACAGTGTAGAAAAGCTCGCGCAAAGGCTCGCTTTTCTACCTATTTCTAAAGCTCGTACAAATAAATGTTATACCTTCCGACAATGTACGTACATTCTATATATATTGACACTTGATTAATGTGTGCTAATGTGTCTGTGCAGTGAAACCTGTCTTCAGCTGACATCATTGGGCCCAACAAAGATATTACAGATCCAGTCATCATCCTAACAAAGACAAGGACACCGGGCGCTTGCTATTTCATAGAATGCATGAATAGAGTAACATTTGTCTAAACCGGAAACCAATGATAGTATGGATTAGGCACAGCCTACAGGCGAGCATCGCATCTACGCATAGACATGTACAAATAGTAGTTTTGGGTTCTTTTCTTCATTATTCTTGATTATTTTTCTTTGTTTTTCAATTCGATTTACCTAGTTAATTCTATTGCAAAGGAGATTTTTCGGGCGGAGATATATCGGGGACGACTTTTTTTTTAGGGCCGATTGTTCTTTATGGACGAAACAAGAAGGTCTAACGATTGTACATTTCTTAAATAAATTAATCATTTCATGTAAAGAAGCTGTACGGTTTCCTTTCTATTTTTTTTTTGTGTGTTATTTTTAAACTTGATAGTTATTTTTTATTCAAATTAAAAGGCTATTTCCTGTACTTCACTCCGATTGTCCATTCTATGCCGAAACTTAGAATCCATTTCCGGTTGGTATTGATCATATATCATATATTGATTCATCTCCTTACACACATGTTGCTGTTTAGCTAGCATCTTGCGATGCTCGCTATTAACTTGTATAGACAAGTGTTTGTATTACACTGACATTAAGATTAAAATGCTTGTTCGATTTAAACAGGATTATGGTTTATTAAAGGTTCGGTGAACATATGTTTCTCTATATTTACATATCTACTAGATTTTGTCTTATCATTTTTCCATTTTACGTCTGTTTTGAAACCATGGTTGCGGATAAACAATGATTTAACCATGTGCCATCAATTCTGATTCATTGTAAATGTAAATTAATTGATGAAAAAAGCCTTAGAGAACAACGGAGGAACAATCTAGAGATAGAAACATCGGTAACATTGGGAAAAAGACACAGAAGGAAAGCAACAACACAAAAAAACACACACACACACAACGCCAAAAGCTAAAAGCATGAGCAACGCTGATCCCACCAATAAAATCGTCGATGTTCCAATGTGCATTCAATTGTTAATTCCAAAATAGCAAGTGGAATACCATTCGATGTTTTTCAAAAGAAGAAATTATAGTTTTAAACTTTTTTATGCTGTTTTAATAGGATTTGGATCAGGGCTTGTAGTAGCTAAGATTGGACCCAGGAAGGTAGCAGTTGTCGGTGGTTGTCTCTCAGCATTGGGATTATGTCTGTCATTTCTGGCTACAGATATACCTTATCTTGTTATAACTATAGGCGTTATTACAGGTACATGTATTTAAGATTTGTATTCTGTATTTTCCTTTTATGATTATCCTCTGCGAAAAAAAACAAATAAGACAACATAACGTCCAATAAAATTAGTTTAAATGATTTCGTGTATCTACTGCCTGGTACACACGCCATTCCCCCGAACTATGACAAAAATACAAGTGGGAAAATATGATATTGAATAAACATTTCATAAAGTAATTCTTACCATACATGAGCAAATGGATTTAATATTGATTGCTTATTATTTAACGTTGAGCAAGTCAATGAACAATATTTGAAAAGTACATTATCACATTACGGTTATGTTAATTATATATAAAGCTTTCTTACAAACGAAAAGGAAAACGATCAGGGACCCGTTTCACAAAAGGTCGTAAATCGTAAACTAGGTCGTGCGACAGTCTTTACGATTACGACCGTTTCACAAAACTTACCGACTTCCGATATACATGTTTTGGTCGCAAATTACCGACTGGGTCGGAGCAGTCGTAAATCGTTAAAAACAAACGTTGAATGTGCATCATTACAATGCGGAATCATGCTATTCCATCACTTCTGCAGGTTAACAACTTGTAAATATCATACCCCAAATAAAATGTATCTCCCTTTACGTTGTGTATAATTTTCATATCGATTCACGTATTGCAATTTCCACATAAGTCATATTTACAAAAGGAATATTTCTTTTGTGTTTATGTCCTTGCAAAAAAGAAACTAGTATTGGTTATAAGAATCTTTCTAAATAAATAACAACATTGTACTTAAACAATCTACCTCTTTTTCTCTTTATTGCAAGGAAATCTATCCAGCTAAAAAAAACGGAACTGCCACGATATAACTGAAATATTGTTGAAAATGGCGTTTTAATCACCATCAAACAAACAAACAAGCATAAAGACGGCGGAAATGTGCGCTTCATAAAACGTAATTGTGAAATACAAGGAAAAATCTCAGTGACATGATACTTTTTGGCATGTAGACTGACCAAGAAAAAAAACACACTGAATTCGTGGTACAATGTTAAATTTTCAATTCCTTGACAATATTTGACATCAAAATTACAAAAAGTCCAAGAATTCCAAATTTAAAGTGGAAAGTCGATATATAATCAATTTTTTACGGGCTGTTCCATTAGTTTAAGTTGGAACTACTTATAGACGCTATATTCATGGAAAATACTGAATGTGAAATACATGTCCATCAGAAAACGATCTACTGAAATGTATCGTGATTACTCACGGGTGCACGGGACAGAAGAGTATTTTGAAAGTGGGGGGAGGAGCACAACATATATTTTACCTCCAAATGTAGGGGACAACAAAGTTTTCTCAAAAGCTTGGGGGCAACCACCCCCAGTTCTTGCTGCATAGGAATAGTACCCGTCAAGTATATTCGTATCAACTAGAAGTTACGTAAAGCAAATAACTACATGTATTCACTAAGTATCAAAATTGGCTCTGCGTTATGACCCAATATGGTGGTTTCAATTTTTGAAACCTATTGATAGGAAAATATAAAAAAAATTGCGCATATGCTATAGCTTTAGCTATTTTGTTCAAGTCAACGTTTTGACATATATTAAGAACCTGCAATCAATTTTAATCAAAGAGTCATGTAAATTAACTGGTGCTAAATACATGCATTTGAAAAGTTGCATTTGAATCCACTATAAAATATCTTTCTTAGAAAAATCGTAACTAAATCTGATCTAAGTTGTGATATTATAAGGTTTAATATATGATGCCTGATGTGGGGCAAAGGGCTCCAAAAAAAAAGATGGGCGGACTCGAATTTTGCAAAAATCACCAATGACAGTTATTGGGAAATATTTGTATCATTGCTGGTGAGGGATGGAGTGAACTTTCTCCTTATTATTGTTGACTTTTCTGTCATCAGCCTTATCAAAGCGGATCTTTTCTCCTTATTCCACCGCGAGGTTTTCCCTGAGAAAGCCGTATACACTTTGAAACTGTCGTCTTCTTCTTTCTTAGGGTGTCGCGTAACTTGTATCTACAAAGACCAATAAAATAACTATATTTGATATTTTGTTTAAACGAAAATTTAACAAATAGTGCATAGCACTGAGGGTCATATGGCAGTTTATGGACCGGTCAGCCACCCCTAAAATGTTCATCTTCGCTTCCGTCCATATAACATGTTAGGGGAGACTGGGCGAAGCTGAGGTCCATATAACATTTAAGGGGTGACTGACCGGTCCATAAACTGTCATGTGACCCGAAGTGTTATGCACTATTTGTTATATTATACCGAAAATCCATTGGTTCCTTTGTGTATACATGAAGTTTGAAAAAGTGAATATCAGTAACAACAGTGTCTGAAAATATCATGGCAGACTGAAATTGTTATACACTTCTGGTTGTTGTTGGGTTTTTTTTCTTTTTCTTTTATTATTATTATT
>MJUT01044116.1:268095-282053 GCA_002080005.1 Gigantidas platifrons | reverse complement strand
AGACAGGTGAATTTTTTGGGAGATGTATTTTTGTATTCATTTTTGGGGTGGATTGTATCGTTTAAATTGTTTCCTTTACATTGTATTGTTTTTTTTTGTTTTTTTTAATTTTTATTATCATTAGGCCCTATTTTTTCCCCCGCTTCGACAGAAGTACAAACTCAACTCGAACCAGACCTTATTTAAAAGCCCTGATGGAGTATTAATGTCAAAAACAAATGATGAGTAGTAAAGTTTATTCATATTTTCTGGTTCAATTGCCTCCTTGTGTTCTAACTCCTCCCTTCCTCTTTTTGATGATTTGCTCACACATTGCAGACAACATTTCGTTGGACATGTTGAACTCTACGTCATTTGTAATGTCATACCCGTTGCTTTTTATTAGATGGGTCCTAATCCGCTACGCAAAGAAAGTAATGAAGTTCGCTTCGCTTGTACAAGTCACCTTTTCCGTTGCGAAGCTCGGCATAAAAAGATCGAAATCTGGCGTCTAGATCTGCTTTCGATAAGTTTTCAAAGTCTTCCAGTATTGTTTTTCTAGTAAGTAGCTCCTGGGTGTTTTTACCGCGTACTTCGTTGCATTTTTAGTGTTTTGGGACAGCCTGGAATCTGTAATTTGATCCAGTTTAACCCGAATAATCCAGTCATTATATTACGCTCCCGCTGGTCGCTACAGCGAATAGAGGGCGCTGAATTATTCGAGTTAGATCCAGTTCTGCTTCATTCATAGACGCGACCAGACGACATTTTATTTTCTAAACTTTCGAAACATTGACGGACAAGAGATTTCCGGATTACGCACAAAGGGAGATAATTCATATAACATTTCGGCCCGCACTGGCTAACATAGCTAATTAGAGGAAATAAATGTATGAGGTATAATATATGAATTTATCTGACAGGTGCACGGCACCGGTAAATTGATCGATTTTCGTATCACCGCACAAAGAAGACGTTATAACCAACAGTCGTAAATCGTAAAAACATTCCGACAAGTTTTGTGAAAGGGTCGCAAACTTAGTCGGTAAGATAGGTCGATTTACGACCTTTTGTGAAACGGGGGCTAGATCTTAGTTGAAATCGCATGCAAATGTATCAATCGTATAAACTATACGTTTATAACCGTTACATCATTTAGAATCGGGTGTTTCTTATGACATGTATTTATGCTTGAACAATTTAACAGCTGTACAATTTGATGAATTATGTTAGTAAACTTTGTTCTTGAACTTTGAAAATGAGCCAAATACCATATGCACAGATAATACGGGTATGGTATTAGCAAAAATCAAGACTTTCATATTTCATCGTACTAAATTTCGTTGCGCAAGTAATGCGTTCCTTTAAGATTCAAAATGTATTTCGTCGGGGATGCAATTATCAACAGGGTAGAGTTGTGATCCCATTGACCGGATTAACCCAGCCTTTTTTGATATTCAACGTCATATGTCGAGGATTTTTTGTGTTCTATGAGTTGAGGTGTGAGGCGGTTGTTCCTTTTGTTGTTATTGGTGAAATTGTTGACCATCACTGTCTAAGCTTTCTATTCATAAGTGTACACTTCGTGCAGTTTTATTCTATCCGTTATGAAGGTCCACTCAATCTCGTTTTACTGACGATATCATTCCGAGACACTGAAATAAATCTGCGATGTAACAAGGAAACAATGTATTTAGAAAGTGATCACAAGTCTGCATTTACATGTATTATTTTTATCTTATTTTTGTAGGTCAAGGATTTGCGCTAATTTTAAACAGTAGCTTTACTAGCCTAACGCAGTACTTTGATGGCAAGGCAATCATGATGGCTCTATCCTTTGTATCATTTGGTGCTGGCGTTGGCGCTATGTGCATTCCATTATTGCTCCAGTTCTGCATTGAAAATTTTGGATGGCGAGGGTCTATGCTTATTATTGGAGGACTTGCTCTAAATTTACCGGTTTGCGGCATGACGTATGTAGACGTTAAATCGCGTAAGTCGTCTACACCGTCAACACAGAAAGCATTTATTAACATTACAGAATGTTTGAAAGGTTTAATGACAAATTGGCTATTTGTCTGGTTTATAATTGCAATGGCTATGACAAACTCTGTGTTGAATATAGTTTCTATATTTCTGATTGACTATTTAGAGTCACGTGGAATGACTCGGGAAGAGGCTGTTAATGTATACTTCGTCATGAACATAACGACCGCTGTATTTAAATTAGTACCCGGCATCTTAAAACAAATACCAGGAATAAGTGTCACCGTATTTCCGGTAATTTTTGCCTCTATAGGGTGTGTCGCACTTGCTCTCTTGCCTCTCTTCAAAACTCGACTTACGCTGACCTTTGTAGTATGTGTATATGGGTGCTCTCTTGGTGGTATGGTTACTGTCAACAGTATTGTTGTGTTAAAACTTATTAATCGTGAGCATTATTCTACAGCGATTGGAGTCAACGGAGCACTGTCAGGTTTATCGAGCATAGTAGCATGTCCTATTGCAGGTGAGTTAATTTGCATATTACACCTCTAAAAAATACATTCATTTTCGAAATATTCAGCTCGATACTGAATGTGCAAAATGTTTTTTAATATTGTCCCTATTTGGGTAATAGGTAGAGGAATGTAACTGCTACGTGAAAGGTTTGAAGATACCAAGGAGATAATCAGAGGTTGTAAATAGAGGAAATACATACAATACAATGGGCAAAAGGATACACAATGATCTACAATACATTACAAAGAAAACTAAAAATCGAACAATTTGAACCCCATTAAAACAGGAGTGAACTCAACTTCTCAGGAAGGGTAAGCACGTTCTGCTACAACACAAGCATCCGTCCTGTTCCCAATGTCTATGGTATGTTCGGACCACTAAAATATAAATATAAATAAAAAATTCGTGCTGTGATCTTCACTACGATTTCCGCATAAACACGTTCGATTCGTCTGGACTGCCATCTGATATATAGGGGGTACAGGTTTTATCTAGGTATACTAGTGTTTGATGATGTTCGTGTCGTTTAACAGGAACACGACGGGTGTCACATGTGGAGCAGGAACGGTTAAAACTTACGGAGTACATTAATTATGGAGTTCCTATTGCTCGGTCTTTAGTTTTATGTATATTGTTTTACAGTGAAACGACATCATCTTTATAGATTGAAGTCTGTCTCGTACGAATAAGGAACAACGAGAAGAGGAGCACAGTCGATACCCATAGGAATGATGATTGCCTGTTATGAACACGTCCACTAAACATGACAACTATGTTTTCATTCAAAAACTATAATTTTGATTATATCAGTTTCAGAGAACTGTTGGTAGAAACAGGGTGTTTTGGGTTTTTATTACAAAATTAAATTCATACCATCCAAATACAGTGCATTTGTGTCTACGTTCGCTATTCTTTTTTATGAAACACATTCGGACTAATTGTTTTAATCTGTCTTTCAGCTTTGAGTAGGGAATATTTGTGTAGAGGGTAGAGAAGTCCATTTTTAATGCTTTTTGCAGAAGGAGGGGATCTAGATTAGTGAAACTGTAATAATATGATGCATACGCTCGCCTATTTACGAAGGAACATAACCCGAGTGATCGTTCTTGTTAGCACGCCAACACTATACAGTAACCTCTAATCACATAAAGAATGAAAATATAAATGAATATTCATGTACCCATCATTTCATTCAATCTGATTCGTGACCTCATTATGCGAGGGTAATTAACCACATAGAAAATATTATGTTTGTTCCACAAAAAGTTCATCAACAAAGGACAAAATATATACAGCAGTTTTCAGCAAACTGCCAGATAGCCAACTTCAATATATTTATGTTATAATCTTGTTACCATCTACAACAGGTAATTCTCAGAACCTTGTATATGTAACAAATCTAATTCTGCACGTAATGAATACTTTACCGGGGTATTTATTTATTTTCAGGTTATTTCCGTGATATTACTGGAAATTACAGCTTAACGTTTCATAGTGCTTCAGTGGCATTTGGGATATCGTCAATTATATTTGCTGGAATATTGATCTACAGAATAACGTTAAAAAAGTACAAAAAAGAAACCAAACAGACATCAAAGACTTATAATGAATTAGAAATCGTCATTACAGGGCCCGATTACACACCTGTTTCTGTAGAGGGATTTAACTTTGCCTAATTGTTTCATATCAGTTATTTTTTAAGAATAGTTGTTTTTTTCTTTATTTGATATTTTCTAATCAAACAATCATTGAACAATTATATTTGTATTTCTTTTATTATTTTATTGTGATTACATTTGATTGGCATGCTCATATTTGGGAACCATGATTGATTTAAGTAAAGTTGTCTTGTCCTGTATAATTCTTCATTTTATTATTCATAATTACGTTGTGTTTGGTTGGAGAACTATTAGACAACTCGCAGCCAAAGAGTTGTTTTATCGGTATTGAGTCTAGTTGGATATACATTAATGATGGGGTTACCAAAGGTTCTATTCTAGCGCATTTGCTGTTCTGAATTTTTATCAACGATATTGTGAACGATTTGAAATCTTATATTTTATTGTTTGCTGATGATACTAGACAGGGTTGAAGGTACAACAGGGGTACTCCGATTCCTGAGGACATACAACGCAATTTCCAATATTAAAAACGACAAAGAGACAAACAACTACATACAAAACACTACACAGAAAACTAAATATCGAGTAACACAAAGCAGACTAATAACCGGGTGTTCCGGAAAGGTAAGATGTTCCTGCTCCCCTCGTGGTATTCGTCTTACTGGAACCTCTGTTTCATATTTGGTCAAAAGACTGGCTTGTTTTCTGCAATCCTTTAGAGAAAGTTAACCAATATATATTATTTTCAAGGAAACGTTCGCAACCGTGTCGCCCTACTCACGTAATGAATGACGAAACAATACAACTAGTCGAAAAACGTAAAAACTTTTATCTCAATTATACATAAAATATAGCCATAAAGTAACACATTCTATACAAAAGGTATATTTATTAATTGTATATTATTTTTCAACTTATTTCTTGCAGTAACATATTTTGTGCAGTATAAAATGTATCTTAAATGGCACATGCATTAGTACGATAGTAATCTATGAACTTGTCACAAATTACCACTGAAAAATATATATGAACGAGAAAATCCGATTTTAAAAAATTCGCTCAGATGACCGTAACTGCAAACTGAGATGACCGTAATTGCACCGCCGATGAAGTTTTCAGTTACGGTCATGTCATCTTAGCGATTTTTTTAAATCGGATTTTCTCTTTTATATACATTTTTCAGTTGTAATTTGTGATTTCCTTGTGGAAAGTTCATAGATTACTATCGTACTAATGCATGTGTCATTTAAAATATATTATAGAAACAATTTAATCGACAAAAAAGATTCTTACCTAATTTCATGTCCGCCATCTAGGGATGACCTAGCTGCGGATCAATAGCCCTTTATGGTCCTTTTTTTTGGCGGACCACAGGGCTACGGATTTCCTCTATGCAAAAACTTGCGGAATTCGCGATCTCGATTGAGTCGCACCTTTCCAGAGGTTTCTGGCGATCGGACGCCAAGTGTGCGTAGCCAAATGTGTATGTTTCGTTTCCTGAAATATTTTTTTTCTATCACTCTACATTATTATTTATGCAAAATTATTAATACCCTTCTATTTATTACAACAAATATCTGATTACAGCTTAATCCCGCCTACTCTGGACGCCATCTTGACACCATCGTATAATACGTAAATCGGATGCCGTAGAAGTCTTGTTCTGTTACGGCTTTTACATAACTTGTACTTTCGTTTGCCGATCGGACATTCTTTATTCATATTTCGGACTTTTTTCCTTAAAAAAACGGGTATAATACACACTTCTTGCATTTTTACAACCAATAAGTACAGGTTCCATTCACGAAAGTACAAGTTATGTAAAAGCCGTAGCAGAACAAGACTTCTCCGGCATCCGATTTGCATATTATACTATGGTGTCAAGGTCGCAAATTCCGCAAGTTTTTGCATAGGGAAAATCCGTAGCCCTATGGTCCGCCAAAAAAAAGGACCATAAAGGGCTACGGTTCCGCAGCTAGGGATGACCGTAATAACAGTTACGGTCATCAGCTTTACCCCAGTGATATAGTAATCCATTTAATACAAAAGGTATATTTATTAACTGTATATTATTTCTCAACTTATTTCTTGTAGTAACATATTTTGTGCAGTACAGAACTACATATTTGGCGTAATCCGGCATGAAATATATTCTTGTTTCTATTGCCGGTGAAGTCATATGTTGGAGGCTGGAAAATTGAACGTATTTTTGTTTTAATCTCCTTCTAAAAATATGTGCAGATGGGGGATTACGCATAGTTATGTCTAGATCATTGCAAAGTTTGAGGGTTGCCGGGAAAATTAACAGGCATTTACGAGCTCCTCCATTTGACAACACATATTCACTAATGTCAGATTCTTCATTCCACAAATCAAACCAGTTGTTTTCAGCTATGCTAAAAAAATTACAGCGCGAGGGCTAGACAGGGCCAAGAATCACCCATGAATTTCTGAGGGGGACCTACAAAGGTTAAGGGAATCGGGTGTGCTGTCAACTGATAACCCAAAAGGTTTACAAAGGAAAGCATGGTTCGATGTAATGATAAGTTTTGGTTGTCTGGTAAGAGAAAACAAAGATACATTTACTTTCAAAACCGATGATTGAGGGCATGAATTTGTTGTGTTCGCACGCCGTGAAACAACAAAAAATCACCAGGGAGGAATTTCAAATAATAACTATGAGACAAACCCCCGAATGTATGAAACAAATGAAGCTAACTGCCCAGTTAAGGCATTAAGAAAGTATAATCCAAAACAAAACCCTACAACAGATCACTTTTTTCAGCTGTCACGCCCAACTATAAATGACCGCGATCTTACATGGTACACCTCCAGACCTATTGGGGGGGAAAATGTTGAACAATATGATGAAAAACATTTCAAAAATGGCAAATCTAACGCAAAATTACAGGAATCATTGTGTAAGAGCAACCATTATGAACATTCTTGCCCATGCAGGTACTTCTGACAGAGAAATAATGAAAATTACGGGCCTTAAATGTGAGGCTAGTTTCATATCATACCATGCTGACTCTTCTAATAAACAGAAAAGAAAATATTCTACCCTGTTACAAGGACTTCACGTCGCCAGTAAAATTGCATTTGCGACCGTCAAATCCACAATTGACACCGACAACTCTTCAAATACAGTACTGGCATTTCTTAAGTACACAGGCACGCAGCCATTTACAGACTACATAACAGAGCAACGGAGACAGACTGGTGTAGGATCATTTCTGAACCGAAGGACCCCTTACAACAAACATCATCGAGGCACGACACTCGCATCTAAAAATATATTCACCATCATACAGACTTTCAAGGAAATATAGAATTCCAATGACATCACCAAAACCCAGAGAATTCAACCGCGTGCCAAGAAGTATCTCAACATTGACCATCGTTTTGCTATCCTGAAGAAAGATTCCAGAACAGAATAAATCCAGATTTTATTACCCACGCAGATTCTGCATCGCAGATAATTCACCTTTGATAAATAGACAATATCACAATCAATGTTATATGTTTACAATGTAACAGTTTTGAAGACCAATATATTTAACATATTTATGACATCATGATGTTTGATTAATTGTGTGTTCAGCTCTATTAATATATAGGGCTTACGTCCTGGATAAAATATTAATTAAATTTATATGTAACTACAATGTACTTACTTATATGAGCTATATATTGCATATTATATTTCCCTTCTCAAAATTCTGCGCAGTAAAACCATTGTGAACAACGTATTCCTCGAATTCAGCCATTTTGTTTGTACTTGAATTTACCACCGAAATGTAACTTCTGGGTCTTGAGAAAATAGTATGGTGCTGCCGTCGAAATATAGCAGGAGTTTGTAGTCGGGTCGAATAAATTGATAGAAATGTCGCTGACGCTACCCAGAAAAAGAAATGGTACTAAAATACTTGATGGGATACTTTTTGCTTTTGTTGGTATTTATTATTCTGTTATATATATATATTGCAAGTACGTCCAGGGCTGCTGTATGAGGGTATACATATTCCCGAAATCAAACGTTATTGTAAAGTTAGATTTATTGGTACGTTCACAAATGGGTTGGAATGACAAAAACTGTTTTGAAGGTGACTTTGATTAGATTTGTAAATAGAAAATTGGCTAACTTTATTGATTATTATTCCTGTGAAATAAAAATAATTATTTCTTAAACTAATTCGTCATCAAGTATGACCTAATTGTAATAATTTGAATACTGCAATCCGCTTGGAGAAAATTTTGATTATACTTGATAACCTGGACTGGGTTGCACAAACGTCAAATAAGTTAATAGTGAATTAAGATTTAATAGTCTGTTAAATCACTAATTGTAAATGAGTTAATAGCGAGCATTTCAAGATGCGAGCTAAACAGCAACATGTCTGTGAGGAGATGAATCAATATATGATCAATACCAACCGGAAATGGATTCTAAGTTTCGGCATAGAATGGACAATCGCAGTGAAGCACAGAAAATAGACTTTTAATTTGAATAAAAAATAACTATCCAGTTTAAAAATAACAACAACAAAAAAATTAGAAAGGAAACCGTGCAGCTTCTTTACATGAAACGATTAATTTATTTAAAAAATGGACAATCGTTAGACCTTGTTTCGCCCCTAAAGAACTATCGGCCCTAAAAAATATCGTTTCCGATATATTTCGGCCCTAAAAAAAGTCGTCCCCTATATTATATCTCGGCCCAAAAAATTTCCTTTGCAATATAATTAACTGGGTAAGTCGAATTGAAGAACAAAGCAAATTAATCAAGAATAATGAAGAAAAGAACCCAAAACTACATGTACATGTCTATGCGTAGATGCGATACTCGCCTGTAGGCTGTGCCTAATCCATATTAGCGTTACTTGATCGTCAGTTAGACTGTCTATGAAATAATTGTAAATTAACCTTCAATTAAGTTCAAATCAATCCCATAATTCATTACCACGACGCGCATGTAATTTCGCGTATCACTTCATTTCGCAGACGACATATAACAGAACAACAAAATGGATCAAGAACAAGCTAAAAAGATAAAAAGAGATCGTTTAACTGGGATAGCTCTGAAATTGCTCTCCTACGGGATATGGTAGAGACAAAAAAATCAATCATTCGTGACAAACAAACCAATATACTCTCAAATAAAATGAAAGTGGATGCATGGAGATCCATTACAATAGAAATAAACGCTGTTGGGTTACACGAAAGGACTATATCAGAGGTAAAGGTCAAATGGCAAAACATGCAAGCAAGTGCTAAAAGGTCGTTTGCAGAAACACGTCCGTCAAACAGGTGGTGTACCACCACCGAAGAAATTAGATTTGGTTAGCGAACAAATTGTCGACATGATGAAAAATACAGCCAGTTTTTGTGTGTCTTGAAGGACAAGAGACGACAATTAGTGTGTCAGATGGTGTGTATTTATCGTGAATATTTGAATACAAAATCAGTCATATTTAATCAATGATATATATTAATATGCAGAGGCCTATGCAGTATTTCCTGAACTCCATCATTGTAATGATACAATTAAGAACAGAACTTCTTCTTCGCTTCATATCTGTTATTTATTCAATGTCTTTCTCTCTCCGAGTCTAAATCGTAGACATTGACACTAAGCATTTTTTTTATCATGGATCTTGGATGTTTTCGAAACAAATATTTGTCCCGTCTTGCCATAAATTGCCTATATGCCCTTTTGTAAATATTGAGAAAAATATATTCGTCGAATGAAAGACGAAAAAAATATGTTCGAACAAGAAACTTCTGGGTAACTGAATGGTTGGTCCTTTATCATAAATTTCTGTTGATCAATTTAATCCACATAGTGCTTCTTTAAGACTACTATGTGAAAGTTGTTCCCATCTGCATAATGGGACTTGGTGGAATGATAACGGCTATGATGTCCTTTCATCAACAATTCCTGTTTTATGAATATCTTGAGCTTTTGAATATAAATGCCCAAAATGTCGGCCAGCTTCGTCGTTACGTTTTTAATTACTTTCTTTAACTTGCAGACATCATTGAAATACACAGAAGTAAATCATATTATGAACACATTTAAGCAAAACAAAAAAAATCCTCCTTGGTAAGTATATGTCTATGTTTTATAACTTCATATTTCAATTTAGTCATGGACGTTGCTGAAGTATAAATAAATCGGGGTCAGCGAACACCTATTATCATACAGTCTTGGAATAATCAACAATTGTTACTCGATGTGTGTACGGTCTTATGTGCTTGTTTGATGGTGTTTAAAGCCACTTTCAACAATATTTCAATTATATCGCGGCGGTCAGTTTTATTGGTGGAGGAAACCAGAGTACCCGGAGAAAACCACCGACCTGTCGCAAGTCGCCGACAAACGTTATCACATAATGTTGTACACCTCGCCCTGATCGATATTCGAACTCATAGCATCAGTGGTGATAAGCACTGATTGCATAGGTAGTAGTAAATCCAACTACCATGCTATCACGGCCACGACGGCACCCGGTCTCATACGAAATTAACTTTCACGTCCAACATAATGATAATTTTGAAACTATTAAATCATTTCGAGAACGACTATTTAACTTCTATAAATGAAAGAAAGCTATATTGTTTTTCTTCTGTCTCCCAAGATCTATAGAAAAATGAATTGACCTGAAAGATGCACAAATAAATAATATTACCTGCGGATTACGAGAAATTTTGATAAATAATCCGATACATGATAATTTTGTTTCGCTTGTTAAAAAAAGTCTGATTTGAGGTAAAACATAGCTCCCCACATCCCATGGTCGGTCCCTAATCACCAATAAGAGACGAGGGTAGATATTTTACACACATGTGGAAAACACTTACATGACAGCACCATTTCACTAAGAAGGGAGGTTTGGCCGATAAAAAGTTTAATCTAAATTTCAAAACTTCAGTTTTAACACTAGCTATCGGTATATTCACACGCATAGCCATCTTAACAGCATTATAGGCCCCGGGCAAAGCAGTGTACGGACGTCTCTACCTACACAACCACTCACAGGAATAAAAATGTAAATGATCGCTCAGAACCAGGATAATGTGTCCTAGTGGAGAGACATATCTATCCGCGGACTGTTGTTTCGGTGAGCTAGTACTTTAAACATCCAGCTAAGTGTGTTGGTCTAGTACAAAGCGGACCTCCCCATCGTCTCATTGAAAATTAACTTTTTCTCGCTATGATATAGCTGAAAATTGCTACAAAAAATCACTCATTGACTTAAAGTGGCTCGCCACTCCCGGAGCCGAAAGAAAAGAATTTACGGAAATTGATAATTAGCAGGAGTGGTTGTTCGTAGCCCTTTACAAGGCACTTTTCCCGACCTTGTTCAATATCTCCTATTGTACATGTCGTGTGTAGCGCTTTGCGGGGCACTTTTGCTGACCTTGTTCAATATCTCCTATTATACATGTCGTGTTTAGCCCTTTGCGGGGCACTTTTGCTGACCTTGTTCAATATCTCCTATTGTACATGTCGTGTGTAGCCCTTTACAAGGCACTTTTGCTGACCTTGTTCAATATCTCATACTGTAGTACATGTGGTAATAATTACACTTCTTAATAGTTTATAATTTTATTCAACAACGTGAAAAAATGAGTCAAGTCAATATACAAATAAATTGCACAGAAGTTTTGAGACAAAATATGTACATGTATATATTAATGTGGTTTGAAACAGAAATGCAAAATATCAATAAAACATAATGTTTGTTCTGCCATTTTATACATGTACTGACAAACATTATTAAAAAAAACAGGTTAAAGTACATGGCAGCACATGGTAATTATTTGACTACAAATATAAATACCCATATTAGGGCATCATATTAGAAACATTAAGTTCTATCATCTACTTATTTTTTATGTAACATTAACTTTGTGTTTA
Source organism: Gigantidas platifrons (assembly GCA_002080005.1). Lineage (NCBI taxonomy): Eukaryota > Metazoa > Mollusca > Bivalvia > Mytilida > Modiolidae > Gigantidas > Gigantidas platifrons. The sequence goes on along the minus strand of MJUT01044116.1, from coordinate 270,026 downwards.
TTATTATCCAAAATCGAACTGGACATGTGTTTTATGGTCCCTGACCTCATGCATAAATTTCAAATACCTTGTTTACGTGTTATTAAGTTTGTGAACAGAAACAAAATGAGGAAGGTAAGAAAATGAGCAAAACATAATGTCTCCATGACTCCTATAAAACATGATGCCTTCAAGACTCAAATATACCCTGGAGCTTAAGAAACGAATGTTGCTGTCGTCGTAACGTTTTTCTTTTTCAATGTAGACGAATTTTGAATAACAAAAAATGTTAATTGCACTTGCCTATTTGCTGAGACAGATTGTGGAGCTATCAAGCTTAACAGATACTATTTTTTTAGAACCGGTTCTTCTTTTATCTCGACTGTTGTGAATTACCTTGACACTACTGTAGTACATGTGGTAATCAATACACTTCTTAATAGTTTATAATTTTATTCAACAACGTGAAAAAATGAGTCAAGTCAATATACAAATAAATTGCACAGAAGTTTTGAGACAAAATATGTACATGTATATATTAATGTGGTTTGAAACAGAAATGCAAAATATCGATAAAACATAATGTTTGTTCTGCCATTTTATACATGTACTGACAAACATTATTAAAAAACCAGGTTAAAGTACATGGCAGCACATGGTAATTATTTTACTATACCCATATTAGGGCATCATATTAGAAACATTAAGTTCTATCATCTACTTATTTTTTATGTAACATTAACTTTGTGTTTATTATTATCCAAAATCGAACTGGACATGTGTTTTATGGTCCCTGACCTCATGCATAAATTTCAAATACCTTGTTTACGTGTTATTAAGTATGTGAACAGAAACAAAATGAGGAACGTAAGAAAATGAGCAAAACATAATGTCTCCATGACTCCTATAAAATATGATGCCTTCAAGACTCAAATATACCCTGGAGCTTAGGAAACGAATGTTGCTGTCGTCGTAACATTTTTCTTTTTCAATGTAGACGAATTTTGAATAACAGAAAATGTTAATTGCACTTGCCTATTTGCTGAGACAGATTGTGGAGATATCAAGCTTAACAGATACTATTTTTTTTAGAACCGGTTCTTCTTTTATCTCGACTGTTGTTAAATTACCTTGACACAGATACTATTCAGCTAATAATAACGACTGATCCAGGTTTTTACCCCAACGGATGTTCACATCTATTTTTCGAAATAATTTTCCAATTTTCGAAAATGATCAGGAAAATATGAGGTTTCCAATTCTTGGATCCCCCACCCCCCACACATTGAACCCGCCACTGCTAAATACGTTTTGTTAATCTGAACAATTGACTAAATAGCAAAAACTGTGTTGTAATTGTCTAATGTACAAAAATGGAAATATTTTACAAATTACATAATTACGCATCGATCTGACAATGTTGATCGTTTCTGATTTTCAGGTCTTTTTCCGCTCCACACACCAATGTTCCTACATTCTGTGACAATAAAATCATGCACTTCCGCACCGAAATACATTTCAACATCTGACAGTGACAAACGGGATGCGTTAAGTGGTAAGGTCTCTTTTTCCTGTGCGCATACCACATCATGTTTAAGTAATGAACAATCAAATGCTCCCCCTAAATAATTCCTCGTAGCTAGCTCTAAATTAACTGTTGGTAAAGCTGTAACAAATACATACTAATTTGAATTTTAGAATAACGTTCGAATGGGAATATATATTAACTAATAAATATCTACTCCTGTTGGATTTACAACTACCTATGCACTAATATATATTAACTAATAAATGTCTACTCCTGTTGGATTTACAACTACCTATGCACTAAGTGCATATCACCACTACCGTTGTGAGTTCTAATCCCGATCAGGCGAGGTGTACTCGATACAACATCATGTGATAAAGTTTGTCAGTAACTTGCGACAGGTCGGTGGTTTTCTCTGTCTACT
>MJUT01044116.1:240617-250970 GCA_002080005.1 Gigantidas platifrons | reverse complement strand
GCACCGTATAGAGACATCAAAATACGACAGCAGACTGAACCATGGATGACTTCCGACATCTTAGAAAACATCAGAAAAAGAGACGATTTGTTACACATGTATAAAAAGACACAAAATAAATACCAATACGCACAGTTTTGTAAGATCAGAAACAAAGTCCAGAGAGATATTAAACACGCTAAGGAAGATTTTGTATCGGGCAAGATCGAGGAAAATAAAAAATCTCCAAAGAAACTCTGGCAACAATTGAAATCCCTAGGATATAGTTCTAAAAAAACAGATGTGGCAGGTATCGTTTTAAACGTAGCCGGACAAACATGCCATAGCTTAAGAGAAATCGCTAATCATTTTAACACCTTTTTCACCACAGTAGCATCTTCTCTTGTCGACACATTACCACCAGCTCCAGGATTATTCGATATTAATTCCAACCTGTTTAAACAATTCTACTGTAAAGTTACCAATAATAACCTCGAATTAAAATTAACAAGTGTAAATAAAGACTTTATATACAAAGAACTTTGCAATCTTAATTCCTTTAAGAGCACAGGATTAGATAACATTCCAGCGAGGTTCATTAAAGATGGAGCGAGCGCCCTGGTCAAGCCAATAACTTATCTGGTGAATCTATCAATAACATCTGGGATAGTACCGGACGAACTTAAATTAGCCAGAGTAAAACCATTATTTAAAAAGAACAGTAGATTAGAAATTGGCAACTATAGACCAGTAAGCATTCTTTGTATTATATCTAAAATTCTTGAAAAAGCTGTGTATAAACAACTGGAGACACATTTGATCGATCATAATTTACTATATCAATTTCAGTCTGGTTTTAGAAGCTCGTATTCAACTGATACTTGTCTTATACATTTATTTGATCATATTAAAAAACAAACATCAAAAGGATTATTTACAGGCATGGTTATGATAGACTTACAAAAAGCATTTGACACAGTGGACCATCGAATATTATGCCACAAATTAAGATCTATGGGAGTACAAGAAGTCAAATGGTTTGAATCGTATTTAACTGGAAGAAAATACCTTGTAAATGTAAATGGGACAGAATCTGAACTCCTTAATATTACTTGTGGAGTTCCTCAGGGAAGCATTTTAGACCCTTTGCTTTTCCTGTATTATGTTAACGACATGTCTATCAGTATTCAATCAGACTGCAAACTCTTGCTTTATGCCGACGACAGCACTATAATATTTTCTCATAAAGACCCCGATGTTATCTCCCACAAATTAGGAAAGGAACTAGAATCTTGTAGCAGCTGGCTCGTTGACAATAAGTTGTCTTTACACTTAGGCAAAACAGAATGTATTATTTTTGGACCGAAACGTAAATTGAAGAAAGTAACAAATTTTCAAATCCAGTGTAACAATCATATCAACCGAAACTTAAATATTTAGGCATAGACATAGACCAAAATTTATCAGGAGAAATTACAGTTAACTCAATAATAAAAAAGGTAAATTCTAGACTTAAATTTATGTACCGTAAAGCGAGGTGCTTGTCAACTGAAACTCGCAAAACTCTTACAACGGCTCTAATCCAATGTCACTTTGACTATTCATGTTCCTCGTGGTATGCTGGTGTTTCACAGACCTTAAAAAACAAACTTCAGATTGCCCAGAACAAAACCGTTAGATTTATAAAAGAATTAGGTCCAAGATCTAGTGTTCGCCAACCAGAACTATCAAGTGTTGGATTTCTTAATATTGAGAATAGGGTAAAGCAATTAAGATTAGGACATGCACATAAAATCTATAACAACAAATGTCCAACGTATTTAAAAGATAATTTTATAAAAGTTAGTGAAAATCATGAATATAACACTAGATCAAGCCAATTCAACTTCGTTGTTCCAAAAATCAAAGGTGTGGACTCTTCAACTTTTTTCTTTAATGCTATTAAAGATTGGAACTCGCTTCCAAATAACATAAAATCAATAAAAGACCATAACGCTTTCAAAACAGAAATAAAACAACATCTTAAAAATTAATTACAGCCATATCTTTTAAAATATTATCAACTAAAATTGTGCCATGCGACCTCTTAACTCATTTTTTTTAATTGTTTAATTTTTTATTTTATTAAACAAGTGATATACACTAAAGGACCCCATTGGAAATAAGCGGAAACGCTTTAATGGGTTATCCTTGGAAGGATATCAACTTAAAGTGCATTTTAACCTTGATACATTGTTTTATATAATTTTATATTTGTATATTTTTAAACTACACTAGATTTAGTTGGTATCTGTCCTAAATGAATTTTAACTTTTAACTTTAACTAAATATAGAATAGGTGATTCTCTATAGATTTTTGCCATCAGACGTTTCGCATTACTTTGATTACAGGAGTTTTAACACATGTAAGATACGTACTTGTGTATGTAGGCAAACATTGATGACAAGATAAAAGCAAGACGAACGTGTTAATCTTATCAGACAACTTAAATATGCAGCCCCGTAAATAAAGAACGGGAAATAACACCATAGTGACACCTGTGACGTCTTACCATAAATGTCAATTGATTTCTTAATAATATCTGATGTTTGATAATACACCGTAAAAACCAATATACAGTGAAATCTGTCTGAACGTAGTCACAAATAAACCAAAATCTGTCTGAGCGGAGTCACAAATAAACCGAAATATGTCTGAATGGAGTCATAAATAAACCGAAACCTGTCTGAGCGGAGTCACGAATAAACCGAAATTTGTCGGAGCGGATTCACGAATAAACCGAAATATGACGGAGCGGAGTCACGAACAAACCTAAATATGTCTGAGCGGAGTCATGAATAAACCGAAATATGTCAGAGTGGAGTCACGAATCTGTCTAAATGGAGTCACGAATAAACCGAAATCTGTCAGCGGAGTCACGAATAAACCGTAATCTGTCGGAGCGGAGTCACCCTGAATAAACCGAAATATGTCTGAGCGGAGTCACAAACACACCGAAATCTGTCTGAGCGGAGTCACGAACAAACCAAAATCTGTATGAGCGGAGTCACGAATAAACCGAAATATATCTGAGCGGAGTCACGAATAAACCGAAATATGTCTGAGTGGAGTTACGAATAGACTGAAATCTGTCGGAGCGGAGTCAGGAATAAACCTAAATCTGTGTGAGCGGTGTCACGACCAAACCGAAATATGTCTGAATGGAGTCACGAATAAACCGAAATCTGTCTGAGCGGAGTCACGAATAAAGCGAAATTGGTCTAAGCAGATTCAAGAATAAATCGAAATATGTCTGAGCGGAGTCACGAATAAACCGAAATATGTCTGAGCGGAGTCACGAACAAACAGAAATCTATCAGAGCGGAATCACGAATAAACCGAAATCTGTCTGAGCAGAGTCACGAATAAATCGAAATATATCTGAGGGGAGTCACGAATATACCGAAATCTTGTCCACATCGAACATCCAAACTAGTAAAAAAAACTCTGATTTCAGTGATACCTTTACAAATTTAGCATGTGTAATAAATACACCTGTCTATTCTGAAGAAAAATGGCGCGAATAACAAACATGGCGTTTTTGTCTTATTTCATAGTTTTACAACGATATTTAGTTATTAAATATCGAAAATGGCGTTAAACACCATAACCCGTCTTAGAGCTGGTTAAAGACACTAGCTCCATGTGAATACCGGTATTTCATGAACCAAACGAAATATATATGAATAATGAAGACAAATGTCTGTTAATGTTAATTGTCAGCTAATGATTGAATGTTGACCACGGGACAGATAATAATATCAGTGTTAGCAGTATTGACGTACTTGTGTGAAAAATAGGAATCGTATTGTAATAGGCCTATTGCAGTGACCCTTGATCTGAGATTATAAACGTGAGAATTGTACGACATACTGATTGAATGAGATATACCTATAGTCTAATGACAGTGTGTCACTGACACTACAGATAACATCTTTACGATCTAACGTTTGTTAGAATACGTGAATTATATATTTAATTAACCTCCTCACAAAATTCTATGTTTTACCATCTTTATCTTCATTTGCTGTTTTGCTTAGTGGATTCCGAATTATTGTATTATAGTGTTTTATTATTTATACAAGAACGACTTGTATTTTGTGTTGCTTCAGATTGTTTTACTTTTATCCCATATCAGAGGAAACTTCAATTTTAGAAGAAAACCTACGGATGTGTCTGAGGCTACTCCAAATTGATTACTTGTTCTTCGGATTTTTTCATTAAAAAAANTTTAATTTTTTTTTTTTACTATTGTTGCAAAAAAATCGGCAATGCGGCGACGAATTTCCACATGCGGGCGGGCCTGAGAACCAAGAAATTAACTTTGCATGGCCTTAGTAGTATTCACGTACTTGTGTGAAAAATAGGAATCGTATTGTAATAGGCCTATTGCAATGACCCTTGATCTGAGATTATAAACGTGAGAATTGTACGACATACTGATTGAATGAGGTATACATATAGTCTAATGACAGTGTGTCACTGACACTACAGATAACATCTTTACGATCTAACGTTTGTTAGAATACGTGAATTATATATTTAATTAACCTCTTCACAAAATTCTATGTTTTACCATCTTTATCTTCATTTGCTGTTTTGCTTAGAGGATTCCGAATTATTGTATTATAGTGTTTTATTATTTATACAAGAACGACTGTATTTTGTGTTGCTTCAGATTATTTTACTTTTATCCCATATCAGAGGAAACTTCAATTTTAGAAGAAAACCTACGGATGTGTCTGAGGCTACTCCAAATTGATTACTTGTTCTTCGGATTTTTTCATTAAAAAAATGGAGCGGGCGAGCGAAATTTTGTTAATTTTTTGTTTTTTTTCTGAAAATTGAATTTTTGGATGAGCTAAAATCTTGAACAAGTGAGCAACACTTTTTTTTAATCATTTTTCCCCTAATTTTTGTGTTTTTAAATGAGAATCCAAGACGATTTTATGAGCTGGCGACTTTTTTTTATTTTAAATTGTTTAAAAATCATGAAACATGAAGAGGGAATGTTGAAGAAATGGTGAGGAAATATGTTTTGTCGAAATTTTCAATCTGAATTTTAAGGTGCGAGCGGGTCCGAAGAACAAGTATTTACTTTGGAGTGGCCTGAGGGATAATGTTGTTTGAATATCAATTATTTAAAGATGATATGACCGTGAAACATTTAGAGAGTGGGAGAGTCAGTGGCTATTTTTTAACGCCAAGGGAGCGATTTCTTCAGCTGTATCATAGTGAGAACCGGTTACATTTCCCTAAGATGATGATGATGGTTAGGATTATGCCCGCTTGGTACTAGACAAATACACTGGGTTAGATTTTTGGTTATTTTGGTAGCTCATTAAAACAATAACTAAAATGTAGACATTTCGCTCTCCAAAGCCACCCGTTTTCCAGTTTTCGCACTTACATCTTTTACTACGTGTATTACGGATAAACAGCAAATGCAATTTTTATTGTCTTTGGTTTGACCCAACCGTGGCTCCAACCAACGTTCTATCGCACATGAGGTTATAGAATTCCCGAGAACAATCCGTATTTTATGATAGAGTATCGAGTACACCTATACATGGACGTGAATCGAACTCTTTTTAGCACTGATGGCAACTGATTGAATATGTACGTGTAAATTCAAGTGTCATATGGTGGTAGTTTAATGTACGTGTAAATTCAAGTGTCATATGGTGGTAGTTTAATGTACGTGTAAATTTAAGTGTCATATGGTGATAGTTTAATGTACGTGTAAATTCAAGTGTCATATGGTGGTAGTTTAATGTACGTGTAAATTCAAGTGTCATATGGTGGTAGCTTAATGTACGTGTAAATTCAAGTGTCATATGGTGGTAGTTTAATGCACGTGTAAATTCAAGTGTCATATGGTGGTAGTTTAATGCACGTGTAAATTCAAGTGTCATATACTGGTAGTTTAATGTACGGTACGTGTAAATTCAAGTGTCATATGGTGGTAGTTTAATGTACATCGTGATAATTAAGACTATAAGTACTTACATAATTACTTTGTATTGTCCATTCATTGTCTACAACAAATCAAGAAAACACGCTGCACTAACTTTCAACAATACATTTCTCAATGACAATCAGATACGTATATTCATGTCAAAATATTATGTAAAATTATGATTGTGCAGTAACTACGTGTTACAGTAAATAAAGTAATGACTTTGACATTTCACTACTACCCACCATACAGCATGCAACAACGGTTAAGTAAATTAACTGTATATTTTCCTGACAACCTACACACACGACATATTACCATCTAACGTTTCCGCATTATTTGAATTAAATGGCATTAAAAATATTTTGCAAATATCCTTATTTATGGGGTTTTTTCCTGATCATTGAAGTATTTTTGTAACTTTCAATATATATTTATAAATTATTTCCTGATCATTGAAATACTTTAGTAACTTTAAATATATATTTATAAATTATTTCCTGATCATTGAAATACTTTAGTAACTTTAAATAGAACGGTAGTGTGATTACATCAGTCTGTGCAAACAGCCACGACCGTCACTGTGATTGTTACGTTGATCCCCACTTGTGACGAGACGTACTTGATATAATCAAAGGGACAATGTTTGTTGGTAATTGGTGGCAGATCGATTGTATTCTCCATGTACTCCCTTTTCGTGCACAAATACAACTGAAATATTGTTGAGAATGGCGTTAGACAGCTGAATCAGAATTTTGAATATGTGTGCAGATGGTAGAGTAATGTTAATAATTCTGGTCTAATCACTACACTTACAGTTTAATAAATACGTTTTTGTAGTTAATATGTACCAGGGTATCAAATCTTGTGTTAAGTATAAAGAATGTCAGTCTGATTTTTTCCCTTGGTCTTACAGGTGTAAGACAAATCGAAAATGTATCCCCTTTCTTATTCTCCGTTTTTCTAAATGATTTAGAAGACTACTTTAAGAGCTTAGATGGAGTTCCTTTGGAAAAGCTAAAAGAACGGTTTTATAATGAACTGCATATATTGTTTGAATTATTTGTCATATTATATGCTGATGATACTGTTTTACTGTCTGAAACAAAAGAGGGTATGCAACAATCGCTGAATATGTTTTCAGTTGTATTGTGATTTGTGGAAATTGGATGTAAATATTAACAAAACAAAGGTTATGGTTTTTAACAAAAAAGAAGAATCTTAATTATTCATTTTTATTACAAGATAAACAGTTAGAAGTTGTAGAAAAATTTTCATATCTAAGTATTATTTTAAAATAAGGGTAATAACAAAATTACCGAACACAGAGCAATCTTCCAAAGGGAAATTGAAAACTCATAAATCAATAAACAGACAAAATCAGTCAACAACCGGGAAACTAGGAAACAGCAATGGCCCTGACTTGGTACAGGCATTTCAAAAGAAATGGTGGATTGAATCAGATTTTACGGCGCCAACCTCTCGCTTCCATTACGGTTCAAAGGTTCCGGTTGTCACTATAACAGAATTTATAACAATACTGGAAAAAATAGGTAAAATAGTAGTCAAACAGTACCAGACTCAGTTAGGAGGGTATCTAATATATCTCGTGAACCATCAACATCAATAACTATGCGTCCTTTGAAGTATTTTAATTACGATAGTAAAGTCAAAAGCATTTTTACGTCACACATTCACAAAAAATATTTTTGACATTGTAAACCACGTATACCAAATCCTTATCTTTATGCATTTTCACTATATGAAAATGTATCTTTTACCATTGTATTTGTAGAGACAGAATATATTTCGACAAGATCTTGATATCGGAATATAAACTTTTTAAGAGATCGAATAAGGCGAATCTTTTTATAGCCCTGATTCAGTATACAAAAAAGAACCTTGTAGATCAGGCTCATTTTATTTATAAGACTATCAGGAATGAAAGCATACCTGTTGACTTACAATTAAAATTGTTTGATTCTATGATTGAACCAATACTTTTATAAGGTTCTGAAGTTTGGGGATATGAGAATTTAAAAATATTGGAACAGATTCATCTTAAATTTTGTAAACGAATTCTAAAAGTTAGAAATAGTACTCCAAATTTTGTTGTTTATGGGGAATTAGGTAGATTTCCTTTGGAAATTCGAGTAAATCTTCGTATGATTTCATATTGGTGTAAACTTGTAAATAATGAAACAAAATTGAGTAGTTCCTTATACAGGTTGATGTTATGTTTAAAAAATCCAGGTCAGAATAATTTCAAGTGGATTAATTATGTAGAATCTTTATTAAATAGAGCTGGCTTAGGATATATTTTTATAAATCAGATTGGATATTGTGATAACACATATCTTAACCAAATTTTAACCGATCAGTTTGTCAGTTCATGGTATAATGATATTGAAAATTCATCTCGAGGACAATAATTAAGGGCGTCAAATTTACGAATTCCAATAGAAACCGAGCGGTGGTATAATATTCCTAAAGATGAGAGGGTTTGTACTTTGTTTGGACAATCAATTGGTGATGAGTTCCACTTGTTATTTGTTTGTTGTAATGAATATTTAGTAAACCTGAGACGTATATATTTACCTAGGTAGTATGTTACTTATCCTAGTATTGTTAAAATGAATGGTCTCCTATCCTTTTGTAATGTAGAAGTTTATAAAAGGTTATCATTGTTCATAAAGAAAACTGCTGGTATGTTTTAATGTTTTTGATAATATATGATCATTTCGCCATGTAATACTGTATATATGTTATGTCCTCGTGTAACACATTTATGTGTCTGAGTGTTATCAATAAAATCTTGTGAAATCCTGTTACTAAAAAAGTATATCCTTTCAATCGATAAAAGGACTAGACACCAGCTTTTACACTTAGAACGTTTTCTGTGTAAGGTGATTCTTTGGGTGTGCTCGAATATTCGCTAATTTGCATACTTGTTCCCTGGTTTAATAGTTGGGACAGGTTTTGAACCTTCAAAATAAATGATTGTTATTTAATGCCCAGTGAACGGTTATATACCTACTTGTTGAGCTGGATTTTCATAGTGTTAACTCAATGAAACACGCCGACGTCCGAAGGAGCACATTTAAATAATCAATACTTTTGTTTTTATAAAAAATGTCAGATTGTCCGAAATAAACTAGCCATCCATAGATAATAAGTTTATATCTTGAAGCAAATTTTATAGTTTTTAATGTATCTGATATTATATATAATCTTGTTTGTATGATTAGATGTATTGGATAAACATCTGAAATGCTGGGGGTAATTTGACCATCAGACGTTTGTCTTAAATCTACGTACATGTAGAGGTAGATAATATCTAGTGAAATCTTTATTGACGCCTTGTTAGCCTCGATACGTTTACAATTTCCAATGAATGTCTGAAATTCAATGAATGGAATCAACGGATGAATGAAACTCCCAGTGGGGTCCGTCAGGTCATGTTTTGAGGGTGACACGCTCCCTACACGTTGTTTTCTAGATTTCGGAAAAGAGTAGGCGCATTGTAGCTGCTACTAAAGACTAAAATTTGCATCTCTACTTAACTATCTATATGGTAGAAGGCGTTGATACATCCCTTCTCTTATTTCTATAGTCTTTATATATGATAAAACTTGTTCTCGTCCTGAATATACTGCTCACTGGACATTAAAGTATCAATCAATCAATCAATCAATCAATCAATCAATCAATCAATCAATCAATCAATCAATCGGAAGTTCCAATCATGATTAGAATGAACATTTTTTTTTTAAATATGATTATCTGCTACTTTTGACATTAGACTCCGGCTTTTTATATAATATTTTAAATAGGAGCAATTTTGTTTTCAAATAAAGCACTATAGAAAGTAAGAATATGGATTGACAAGTCATAGAAATTTTACATAACAATTTTACCATTCAATTATTTAAAATTGGCCGATTTACTATCAAAAAGATGTCATGAAATAAAAATATATTATGTTCTAATGTGTGAAACTTATTTGGTATCCCATTAACAGATTTAATCCTACCACGGATATATACATCTGTTTTGTTGTTTTGATTGACTTCTGTATTCTTGATTTTTTGAGTTTGTTAGAATATAATAGAAAATGGATAACTAAATTCCGAACATCAAATTTACCTTTACCAATCGAAACGGGACGTTGGAATAATATCCCAAGGGAAGACGAAAAATGTAATTTTTGTGGGAATGGGATTGGGAATGAATTTCATATTCTGTTATTATGTGAAAATGAAATTGTTCTAATATTAAGAAACAAACGTATACCGAATTATTATTGAATGCATCCATCTTATGTTAAACTTGTAGGTTTACTCTCAATTTGTAACTCTCAATTATATAAAAAAAA
>MJUT01044116.1:202140-224984 GCA_002080005.1 Gigantidas platifrons | reverse complement strand
GTCATAACTTTGTTTATTGGAAACGTCCCCTCTTAGTGAAATGATGCGGTCATAACTTTGTTTATTGGAAACGTCCCCTCTTCGTGCAATGATGCGGTCATGCAAGTGTTTTCCACGTGCTAACACTCAAAGTCACTCATATATAACCATGTATAGATGTAGATTAAGTTAAAATTCTACTTTTTATTCGAGTAATATTATTCAAAATTACAAAATCAGTAGAGTAGCTGTGTAAGGATACTGTTTCCAAACAGATAAATTTACTCCAAACATTGCTTGCTCTTACTTAAACTGACACCATTAGGATAAGAAACAGACAAATTGTATTCCGCATCCCCGGTAACGTTCACATTTACTGAAGATACAAAAAAATAAACACTATTTTTTAATTGTAAACCTTTATTTTGTTTTAAATGTAGCCAACTCCAGCCAGTGCTACGTTGGTAGGAGCAGGACGAGGTGTCTCGGCTAAAACAACATCGCCAAAGTCAAAGTCAACCATAAGAAACAGGTATGAACACGATCAAGATTGTATGGAGAAATAATTTCTTGTACAAAAATGTACACCTTTCAGTTCATTATTAACAACGGCAATTCAATTCTCGAAGTATGAGGGAGTTTTGCTGGACTTGTTTTATTTGCGCGACTCTTAAAAAAAAAGAAAAAAAAAGAGAGATCATTTGCGCGACTTTTAACAACATTTTTAATGAACGTTTGTGCGACTTTATGTTTTACATATGTAACTCATGTAGGTATATGCTTGTGCGACTTTGATATATACTTTATACATGCCGGTAGCTATCAATTTTGAATAGAATACCCAAACATGTACATGCCCACTAAACTGAATTTTAACTCACTGGTGAGTGATTTATTATTATATAAAAATAAGAATAAATCAGTCACTTGGTATAACTCAAACAAGAAAGATTGACAAAATTGTCATTAATAGCGGCAAATCTGGAATAAAATATGATGCAATCAGAATGTTGTTGCAATCTTTCTCTGGGATAACCTATTTAGAAACTACCGGTATCTGAAGATGAGAGCACCCTGGTGCATAATTCCCCCCGAGAAAAGAGAAACGTAGCACTGTTTTAGTATTTTAATATCTGTATTGACAATAAAACTGTTAATATATCCTGCTCAAAACCCTACTTCCGTTTCTTCTTTATGGGCAGGAAGCAACAGATATAGTTTGAATATCTGGCAAACGAAAGAGATACTCTGCTACTCTATATCAAACAAAAATGTCGCGGAAACATCTATACACTTTAGTCGCGCATAGGTAAATGCGTGAAAAGTCGTGCAAATAAGCTGTATACCAATTTTAAATATCACACGACGTTCGTGTCGCTTAGCAATAACACGACGGGTGCCACTAGTGGTGCAGAAACTGCTTACACTTAGCATCTGTGTTCACCCCCACTTTTAGTGGGGTTCGCTGTGCTGCTCAATATTTAGTTTTTCTATGTAGTTTTTTATCGAGCACCTATTATTGTTTTTTTGGTCACTTTTCTTTTGAATATTGTATTTTCTATGCTTCTTCAGACTTTCCTTCCATCTATCAAATTGATGCATTCAATTGACATCGCCAGAGTTGGATTCCCAGTCATGGCGAGGTGTACTCGATACAAACTTGTCATAGACCTCTGTCAGTTACTTGCGGAATGTCCTTGATATTCCCTGCGTACTATGCATTTCCTCCACCAATGAAAATAATCGCCATCATATACAATGTAACTGAAGTATAATTGTTGAAAGCGAGATAAACCACCCATTGTCGTGATACAATCCTCAAAGTGTGTAAACCAAATCATTTTATTATTGATTTTTTAAAATTTAGTCTAAAACATGATTTTTAATGTACTACACTATATAGTATTTCTGATCTTCTTATATCATTATACATTGTAACATAAATACGCATTTTTCCTTTGATGTTTTTATGCAGTGATCAACTTAAAAACTGAACTTTTACAAACCATGGTCTAACATGAAGATATTGATGTTATTCCATGGTTTTGACGTCATAGATCTGTTATTCCATGATTTTGACGTCATAGATCTGTTATTCCATGATTTTGACGTCATAGATCTGTTATTCCATGATTTTGACGTCAGATCTTGATGTTATTCCATGAATTTGACGTCATCATGTAATTTCTGTTGCAAAACATATATACCATGAATCCTACTCTTGAACTTATTTAAACCAACTCATCCTTCGGAGTTGTTGGTTTAAGTAAGTTAATTCGTAAGATCCATGGTATATATAATACTTAAAACAAAGAAAATGACATTCATAACGTTAATATTGTCAACTTAAATAAATAAAAAAAAGTTTTGTAAAATAAGCATAGAAAGATGACCCATTCCACATATATTTGTGTTTATCTTGAATAGACGTATCAACAGTATTGTTTTGATCAAACGTAACACGAAATATTGTATAGACATAAAATATAGAGGACATACGAACGGACCGACGGACTGAATCAACAATTTTATCTTCATGGGAAATGTTTTGACGGATAAATAATTCAAAATAAGAAATATGAATAGGAGAACTTAGGAACAACGTGACGTGTCTCTATACAGGTATGTTATAGTCAAACCCGTATATAAACACCACTCGAGGTAACCTGAAATGTGGTCTTTATCAGCAGTTTTCCTTTATATACAGGTTAAAATTATATGCACTATTCATTGATGGGGGAAACGAGACTGTCCTTTATAGACGATGATTTGTTATATAAGACAGGTTTTACTGTGTTTATAAGAATTCAATTTCATCTATTTTGAAATAAATTAAGTTTAGAGTCACATGTTATTTTATACGTGTTTTGATTGATTTAAAATGTTGAGGTTATTTCTTCATGAACCGAACAAAAATTGCAATCAATCCTTAAATATTCAACTGAACAAGATCCGTTTTAAATTGTAGAAAATCGACAAGTTCTTCTGGTAGTAGAACTAAAGCTGTCGCTGGAGGAGGGAGTGGAGGTGGTGGCATGTGGAAGTTTTATACTGAAGATTCCCCTGGAGTTAAAGTGTAGGTATATATACCCCTAACACATAATAGTGGGTGTGGAAATTTTATAATGAAGATTCCACTGGAGTTAAAGTGTAGGTATATATACCCCTAACACATAATAGTGGATGTGGAAATTTTATACTGAAGATTTCACTGGAGTTAAAGTGTAGGTATATATACCCCTAACACATAATAGTGGATGTGGAAATTTTATACTGAAGATTCCACTGGAGTTAAAGTGTAGGTATATATACCCCTAACACAGGCGCTCGTGGCTAGGAATTACAACCCCCTTTTTTTTTAACTTTTTTTTATATACTTATTAAAAAAAAAACTTTATTTCTTAATTATTTTATCTCTTTTTCCTTATTTTAACTTGTTTAGGTCCATTTTCATACAATCTTATGTTAACAGCAACTTACACGTGTCGACCCTATTAGTATATACAAATGTATAGGTTACACAGAAAGTAAAAAAAAAAAGGGGGGGAGGGGGTAGTTCCATGTCCCGAGCACCTGTGACCACTAACACATAATAGTGGCTGTGTAGAAATGTTTTTGTGATGTTGAAATATTACACTGACAACTCACTTGAAGTTAATATGTAGGCATTCACCGCAATTCATATGAAGGATTAGTGGATGTTTGTTACAATGTGGAATTATTATATTGAGCACTTACAATTGAGTTAAGGTGTAGGTATAATCCACCAACAATGTGTGGAAATAATGTTGTTGTGTGGAAATCTTACAAACACTAACCTAAAGTTAAAGTGAAGGGATATTCTTCAAATACATAATAATAAAAAAGGCCATATTTATTATCATACAAGACCCAAATCTTATTTCTATGTATGTGTTTGAAGTATCGATATTGTTTCTTACTATGATTTTTCTATTGACATTTGTGTGCTATTTTTTTTATTTTTATTTTGTTAGCTTGTAATTAGATAATGATAATCTTTATTGCAAATAAAACCCTTGCGGGTAAAGCAATACAATACAATACAACATTACAAAACATATATACATGAACAACATAAAGAAATGTCATATATTCATAATTAAAGTTATACATTGACCAATGTGAACCTCATTTTCGCAATTCTAACGATTGCTTTATATAGTCAACAGTACTGGGCAAAAATTCTTGATCAGGAATTAATATAATTTTTACTTGGGAAATAGAGTCCAGTTGATCGAAATTAGCATGATACTTTTTAATATTATTTATTAAAACATTTCTAAGATTATTATTTATTTGGCATTGTAGAAAAAAATGAATCTCATCATCTGATACTTTACGGAGTCTTTGATGTCTGGGAATTTTCTTGTACAAATGTATCTACCTAGTTCAATTTCTAATGGATGATCACTCGTTCTAAATTTAGTTAAAAGCTGTCGATTGTTTTTTTTCTTTTCTTTTTTTTTGTAAGTTTTAAATAGTCTTCTAGTTTAATGTCTGTTTTTAATTTACTATATAAAAACAGTTTTGAACTATCATCTAAATTTATTGCAAACCAGATGTGTTGGAACTGATTGCACCGTTCTTTTATATACCACTTTTACGTCCGTTTCTGCATTCACAAGTTTTTCGAAAAAAAAAAAACGTTTTTTAAGATGCAAACAGGTAAACTTTATTTTTGTTTTCTTTTTTTTAATCCAATAGTCTGCATATAAACTTTTACTTGATAATCCATCCTGTTTCTTTGCTTAAAAGATGTAAACATCCTATTGAGGCTAAGCTTGTTACTTGCTTTACATATAAGACCTCTGGTGAACTTACTGTACTTTCAATTTGTGAAAGGATGGGTTGATTTTAATAAAATATTTTTTGTAGCAAAACATCAAAGATTTAAAATGTAGAAAAATATTGTCTCACAATTATATGAATTATTACAATCATAGTCCTGATAAAATTCTTAATTTTTCCAATTAGTACTGTTATTGGATCGCCAATAACCACCATCAAAACGATTATATGACTGCCTTTCAGTTTGATTGTTACGGTATTGACCATCATAATTGTTCCTCATAGGGTTATTATTTCTGGGCTCATTCCTCTGTTTATTTTTTACACCAAGAAGAGGGTTAAGTATTTCTTTCAAATTACGGACATACATTGCTATACCACCATCTGTACTCAAATGTACACCATCTCCAAAGTAAATTTGACTTAGATTTGTATGCTGCACATATTTAACTCTGTATTCTTCACATAAAACAGACAGAAGCTGATTACATTGCATTCGCTTTATTTCATATTCATGTCTCATTTGTTGGTTTCTATAAAATCGGGGCAGAATTTGGCTTATAATTATACAATGTATTACTATCAGGTATCTTTGTGTATCTAGAATGAGTTTTTTCATGTTTTCGACAACCTCCTCAGGCTCCCAATCTTCAAGATCATTGGATCCTACCTGACACAGTATGTTTTCAGCATTGATATTTCCTGACTCTATAAATCATTGTGCTCCTCTAATTGTTTTGTCTCTCAATGTTGTACTATTTATTTTTTTTGAATTTATTCATTAAAGTTTTTTCTCAAATCTTTTACAATAGAAGACCCTACTATCCACAAATGATTATGGTTGAAGTTGTTTGTCTGTCCTGCGTTTTGTTCATGATTAGAATTATGTTCACGATTGTAATTTGGAACTTTTTCATCAAAACTCTGTTTAGGTGCACTATGAAAACTATCGTCAGGTCTGGTTTTCTCTCCATTAACACTAGAAGTGGGTTTGGCGGGTCGACTATATTCTTTATCAACAACAGGAGTAGTTTTTTCATTGTTGCCCTTATTTGCTGTTTTCAAATCTTCACAATGTTTTTCAATAAATATATTTTCTCCTTTATAGAAGATTCAACCTTTGTAATCTGATCAGTCTGTAGTTTACATGTGTTATCAATGCGGTCTACTTTTATTCCATTTTTCCTCAGTTTATTTTCAACAATTTGTACCCTATCGTTAATTTTCTGCAATTCTTTTCGAGTTTCTTTCTCCGATTCCATTCTGTTTGCTTCTTGAGTAGCAAATTTGTTCTGCATGTCAACAATGACAGAGTTAAGACTCTATTTTCTTATTATTTTCTGCTCGACAGGCAATAAGTTTATTATCGAGGGAATGAAATGCATCATAAATATCTTGAGTAACTTTAGATTTTTCTACTACCTCTTTCATGTTTTTATTTACATTAGTCTGTTCTAGACCATCTTTAATAGTTTTGGTACAAGCACTTGTCTCAGTATCTAAAATGTCAGCAATTTTTCTGTACTCATGGTACTTATATCAGTTGCATTAGAGTCATTTAGGCTTTCATCCAATATTTTGGGAATTGCCTCACTCTGGCTATCATTAATTGTGCCACTTCCATTCAGGGTTGGGACACTGGCCACATTCAGCTTCCTGATACAATTGTCTATATTTACTTTTGGGTTATTCCCCTTTAAACACATTTCCACACATTTTTTTTATTTTATCGAATTCCCTTTCGACCCAGTTCTGACACGAATTTCCCTGCACTAAGCAATTTTTAGTTGAATAATACATAGCTATAGTTAATAGTTTATTTGATTTGTGAGTAATTTGAACAACAGACTTGTGCAAGGACGCCGACGGACTTTTTTCTTCAAATGATGCCTCCTCATCTTTTAACAAGAGTACTTTTGAAGATTTGTCGTAATCAGACCAATTGATGTGTACTAATTCATTTTTCCTAAGTCAATAAAGTATCTGATAAGCAATGCCCTTCTCCAATACCATGCAGATTTTTTGTCTAAGTCGAACGTAATTTGCTTCTCATCACACGTATTTTGAATTTCACTGGTATGTATGGTCATGATTATGTTTTGGTGTGAAATGTTAATAAATATTCAAGTATGGTTGATACATGTGTTGATAATTCATATGTTTGTTCTATATTGACACAATTGCATCCACACTGAATGCTTATTCAGGCTTCAATTTATCGTGCATGGGCGCAGCCATTACCGGAAGCATACACGAATACTTTAATTTGCACCACCTTTTTACACCAATGATGTTGCGGCTGTTACAGAAAAGTGTTTTACGCCAGACCAATGCTTAGATGGATTTTTACAGCGCATTGTCATCGAAACATCAGTTCATGAGTAGACATTTAGCTGATTTGGGACACCAGATTGTTCTGCCGTCTTATATATCGACCAATTTAATCTCTCCTCGTGCTCCTCGATGCTGCGGAAATTGCAAACACATCAATATCTGAAAAATAGTTGGTTTGTGGCTTGTAGGTTTTTATTGCCACGTTCAACAATATTTCAGTCGCATCGTCCGGGTCAGTTTTATTGGCGAAGAAAATTGGCGTACTAAGAAACAAAATATAACAAAATGTTGTGTCGAGTACACCTCGTTACCAATGGGAACAATTCTCACAGCTTTAGCGGTGATAAGTACTGGGTTGCGTTCAATATCGTAGCAGCTAGTCTGTCTGCTAGGTAAAATAGCTAACATTATTGAACGATTAGCTACGTAGCAGTGCTAGCAAATATGGCGCCAATCATATGGAATATATTTCTTGGAACATTTTAGCTAATCGTATTTGTCTAGTTACCTTAATAAATTATCATTCGATCATTAGTATTAAAAGCGTTGCTACTTCCTGCAATGCCACTATTTTTACCTTACGAAATTAAATTTAGTTTTAGCCGCCATCTTGGATTCAAAAGCTAGCAGACATTTGTTAAGCTAGCTAGAGCTATGTAGCGGCTAGGCTAGCTTTGCGTTCAGTAGGATTTAAAGATAGGTAGATGTAAATACAAATACCATACGATCGCGAAAACGACTGCAACATAATAGAAATGGAAATAATATGAAATAGCTAAAAGTAGGACGAAAGTTATATTGAATACTGTATGCATTAACATATAAATATTGACGTAGTGTGTTATAATTCTTTCTTATTTTGTTTTATTCTATTGGCAGAGAACCAGTCTCCGTCTTAGTAATGAGTCTGTTCATAAGTCTTATTTGTTTTATTCTATTTTCAGAGGACCAGTCTCCGTCTTAGTAATGAGTCTGTTCATAATTCTTTCTTGTTTCTGTTATTCTATTTTCAGAGGTCCAGTCCCTGTCTTAGTACTGAGTCTATTCATAATCCATTCTTATTTTGCTTTATTTCATTTTCAGAGGACCAACCCCCTGTCTTAGTAATGAGTCTGTTCATGATCTATTCTTATTGTTTTATTTATTGTCAGAGGTCCAGTCCCTGTCTTAATAATGAGTCTGTGTATAATCATTTCTTATTTTGCTTTATTCTATTTTCAGAGGACCAATTCCTGTCTTAGTAATGAGTCCGTTCATAACTCTTATTTGTTTTATTCTATTTTCATAGGACCAGTCTCCATCTTAGTAATGAGTCTGTGCATAATCCTTTCTTATTTTGCTTTATTCTATTTTCAGATGACCAATTCCTGTCTTAGTAATGAGTCCGTTCATAACTCTTATTTGTTTTATTCCATTTTCAGAGGACCAGTCTCCATCTTAGTAATGAGTCTGTTCATAAGTCTTTCTTATTTTGTTTTATTCTATTTTCAGAGGACCAACCCCTGTGTTAGTAATGAGCCTGTTCATAAGTCTTTCTTATTTTGTTTTAATCTATTTTCAGAGGACCAGCCCCCGTCTTTATCAATGAGTCTGGTCATAATCCTTTCTTATTTTGTTTTATTCTATTTTCAGAGGACCAACCCCTGTCTTAATAATGAGTCTGTTCATAAGTCTTTCTTATTTTGTTTTATTCCATTTTCAGAGGATTAGTCCCTGTCTTAGTAATGAGCTTGTGCATAAGTCTTTCTTATTTTGTTTTATTCTATTTTCAGAGGACCAATCCCTGTCTTAGTAATGAGTCTGTTCATAAGTCTTATTTGTTTTATTCTATTTTAAGAGTAACAGCCCCTGTCTTAGTAGTGAGTCTGTTCATAATCCTTTCTTATTTTGCTTTATTCTATTTTCAGAGGTCCAGCCCCTGTCTTAGTAATGAGTCTGTTCATAATTCTTTCTTATTTTGCTTTATTTTATTTTCAGAGGACCAGCCCCTGTCTTAATAATGAGTCTGTTCGTAATCCATTCTTATTTTGTTTTATTCTATTTTCAGAGGTCCAGCCCCTGCCTTAGTAATGAGTCTGTTCATAATTCTTTCTTATTTTGCTTTATTTTATTTTCAGAGGACCAGCCCCTGTCTTAATAATGAGTCTGTTCGTGTTCATAGTTCTTTCTAATTTTGTTTTATTCTAAAGTCAGAGGACCAGTCTGCGTCTTAGTAATGAGTCTGTTCATAATTCTTTCTTATTTGTTTTATTCTATTTTCAGAGGACCAGTCCCTGTCTTAGTAATGAGTCTGTTCATAATCCTTTCTTATTTGTTTTATTCTATTTTCAGAGGACCAGTCCCTGTCTTAGTAATGAGTCTGACCTTCATCGCCTCCGTGTTCATGCTTCATATTTGGGGGAAATACACAAGTTCATAATTGAAAACCTGGCGCAGAAAGCAGCATTATCAAAGAACTGTTTTATTCTATAGACAAATTTGGATCTTTTTGTCTGTTTTTAAACTATTCAGACCGTTCAAAATTCAACTGAACAAATTTAAAGTTTACTCGTTGTAGTCCCAGTAACGCATATGTCCATGTGACACGAAGATTGCAAGGATTGACTGACGATTAGAGTCTTTTATAACACATTATGTACTAAATACCAATTAAATAAATAATTTGAATAATTTGAATATTATTTTTCTTGCACAAAATAAACAAATAAAAACACATCACATCTGTGTACTAGCTATATATTAATAATTTAATTTGATTTGAATATTTCAATCTGATTGGCTAATCCGCCTGAAAATTTTGTCTATACTGGATAACCAGGGTTGGTATTGTGACGTCACCAAGGTGTTCATCCGCCAACGACAAATTCAAATAGTCACATGAAATAATCGTAATTAAAATTGAGGAATCATCAAATTTTGTTGTAAAAATTAAATTATAAGGAATATTTGAAATTGTTGAACAGGTTATATCGTATAACCTGTTCAACAATTTCAAATATTCCTTAAATAATATACGGTACATTTACTTTTAAATTACATCAATTATGTTTTAAATTACTATAGATTTGAAGTTTATTAACAACTTGTGAGATTATTCATAGTTGAATCATAAAAGGATCGATTGCGGTCGAACCCAAATCAACATAAATATAAGATTTTGTAATGCGTTACTTTTGGGTTATTTTACACGAAATGATGTGGATGTAATTGAAATTAAAAGAAAATAAAAACTCTGAAAAAATTAAAGTTCAGGAACGGCCATTTTGACTCGCAGTCACTGTAAAGTCTCGAGGAAAAACTACCACTCACAGGCATCTATGGACAGAAATTTCAAGCAATTACGATAATTATCCAACAATTATACCACTATCAAACAACGACCATTCACCTCTCACTTCAAAACATACTCAGATTTACTTTTACATAAAATAAGAACATTCACTATTGCAAAAATGAAGGACAATACACCTACAACACTATATTAGAGTCAGTGCCCCCCTCGGAATGTTCGTAGTTAACTGACTGTTTACCAAGAAGGTAGAATCTGTTACCGGTAACTAAAGATCATTACTCTTAGAACAAAAGTCGCAACAGACTTAATATTAATTAGTTATACATTATGCGCTATAGATGGTGGGTTAGAGTCCCGGTCGAGTCAAACTAAAGACAATAAAAATTGTATTTGTTGCATCTCCGTTAAGCACGCAGCATGAAGGAGTAAGAGCATAGTCTAGTTGGCTCGGAATCATGATAATGTGTCCGAGTGGAGCGACATGTCTACCCGCGGACTGTTTTTATATTTGAATGAATGATGTGGTGCACATATTGACGAATTATATGATTGTCAGAAGGACAGGGGCAAATATGGGAAGAGGATCGGATATGTTGACCTTCCAAGGTGCCATATACGACCACTCTTAACAAGCTATAATTCATTATAAGAAGCTGCTGCAAGTTGTATTTTACATTCACGGAGTGTAGCATTCTCCAATCAAGACATATCCATTTACGTCACGTCCTATGGGCATTTGTCTCGCCAGCATAACCAGCGAACACTCTTTGCGGATTGATTGTTCTATTCAGGAGTGAAACTATGTAGTATTTTAATAACACATCATTACCTTGTTGGTAGACACAATGAACAAAATATTATAAAATGCATAAAAATTACTATGAAATTTGGTTTATCAAATATATGAAGTCGTACTTGTACATGTAAGCATAGATAAAATCAACAAAATACATGTAAAATAAAAAGACCTCCAAACCGTTATCTTGCCGTGATAAATGTAGATAATATCAACAAAATACATGTAAAATAAAAAGACCACCAAACCGTTATCTTGCCGTGATACATGTAGATAAAATCAACAAAATACATGTAAAATAAAAAGCCACCAAACTTTTATCTTGCTGTGATACGTGTAGATAAAATCAACAACATACATTTTACATGTAAAATAAAAAGACCACCAAATTTTATCTGGTTGTGATGCATGTATTTGTACACGACATAGATTAATGTTTTATTGTTATGCTACGATAGCTTATTCGTGTAAATTGAATGATATTACAACGTTAAAGATTAAATCTGCTATGCCTAATAGAAATGAAATTTTTCGTTTGATTACATTTTCTTTAAAGTTTCTCCAGAATGTGATTTTAATGACATTTCATATTATAGGTACATTTTTTGTATCTTATAAGATATGATGTCATCCATTCACCACCATGTTTTACATCATTCTGATTTTTTGTATTATTAAATTTAGTCTGTAAACTTTAGTCAAGATGGAAGTAGAAACCGTGTGTAACACTAAATCGTCATGGTTACTTGTGGCTACTTCTATGCTTTTGTTATTTATCTGGAACAGAAAGAAGAAAGAACGGTAAATATTTTATTGTCAAAGGAGCGAGGGTGACGATGGGTGAACTCCATAACTTTCTTATTTTTTTCTTGATTGATTATAATATAGCATTTCTTATGTGTTCAAGGAATTATGTTTATTTTCCTAAAAAAAATGCTTGCTATCAAATACCGTATAACCGGTAATTTTTGTGGTCAACTCCGGACCACAGAAGTAAAAATAGCAGAATATTATGTAAAATAAATGTTTAATATCAAGATAAGTCCTCCATGCATGTACATGTTCTGAGGTCTAGATATCTCATGGTAGTATATTAACATTCGCTGAAACGTACTCACGTACTTTTCGACTTGATCATTATTTAAGTTTATGTTGGTCAGGAATCAGATGGATCTTTAGATATTAAAAAAGCAAGATGGCGTCAGGTTGACATGTGTTTTTCTATCGGAGATCTAATGTATTGTAATGTGAGTCTTCTCGTGCTTATATTTCTCTTGTATTGATTGGAAATATTATAGAACTATTAAGTAACAGAAAAATGAAGAAAAAAGAGGACTAAATGTGCAATCACGGACATACATGTGTATCAAATCAAAATTTGAAATAAAAACATGGAGTGAATAGATTTCACTTTATTCTCAATGCATATATGAATATATTATCTAGGCTTCCGCCCAATACTGGTCACTTTATCATTAAAAATGCCATCGAAAAACAAAAGTAACAGACCGTCTACTAAATCCGACAATAAAAAGAAAAAGACCTATACCTCTGATACATCAAACTCTGATCTATCAAACTTTAGTAGATTAATAGACAGCATAGCAAATGATGAAAGTCTAACTGAGCAGGATGTAGACCTACTAATTGGTAGCGATTCGTTCAGAAACGCTATCTCTGGATAGTTCAACTCTGTCATTGATGATCTCAAGAGTGAAATATCAGATCTAAAAAAGAAAAAATAAGAATGGACGATATGGAACAATTTTCACGAAGAACATGCCTCAAAATATCTGGTGAATCGGGTAAAATCGAAAACACAGATCAGCTTGCTCTCAGTGTCATTAATGAGCTCATTTTACCGACTACAGGACGAAATCTGACACTGAATCATATCGGTAGGAAGCATAAAATTGGAAAACCATCAAACCAATCTAATATGAATGACAAAAGGCCAAGAGACATAATTGTCAGATTTTTGAGTTATCGCGACCGTGCTCTTGTTTACACAAACAAAAAGGGAACCTAAAAACTCACAATAGCGATCCAAACTACCACTACAAAATCTACATCAATGAGGCACTTACCCATCAACGTCAACGTGCTAAACTGTATAAACAAACAAGACAATTATTCAAAGATAAAAAAAAAAATACACGTTGTTGGACATCGGATGGTAAAATCCTAGTTAAATCACATGATGACAGGACATTCAACATTCAAAACGAAACTGACTTAGAGCAATTCCTAAATATTCGTGTTAATACCAATATCCCAATTCTATAGCAGGAAGGCACTTTCAAGCTCGCGTCTAAATATCTCTGCAGTAACGTTCGTCCCTCAGGCTGACCTACCCGTTACATCTTCGCTGGTATCGTCTCAATCCGTGCAGAAAACCCAGGGTTCACCAAAACCTGGATAGTTTTTATCTCTCGTGCATCTATATTCTATGATCCATGGATTTATCAATTAATCGAGCATTCTATTTGTATTTACATTTACCATTAATTAATTAACTGAACAATCTCTTTAACATATATATTGTTTGTTGTCATACTATTTAACTACTTTTATTTTTTAAGATAGAGTAAAATAAAAAATCAAGAGTTATCTTTCTTTTCATCAGTTCAATAAATAGCTCATCTACTGTACGGATCTCTTAGAGAATATTTTCAATTCGTTTTAACATTCTAATCTCTTATTGATATGAGATCATCTAAACCAGTTAAAGATCTCCGGAAAGTGATAATATTAAATTGAATAAAGCAAGTTATGTATTAAACAAGATAATAACGGAGACATGTTTTTATATGCCAGACTATGCTACCAGTAATTTATTTTGTCTATTATTCAAATTGCACTATTTATTGTATGAATGTAGCAATATATATCCGAATATATCCTGTTCAACTACTGTTTGCTAAATTTTGTTTGTTGTCACTATATTCGAATAACAGAAAATTGTTGCAATTCTTTCAGATAATAATAGCTTCCGGAACTTATTCGTATTGATGTTTCGCACCATCTGAATCAAGCAAATGCTTTAAACCATGCGACTTATAGGTATCACTTCCGAAAATGTTAAACAACACAAATTGTTTTTTTTCTCTCTCTCTCTCCCCTTTTTGTGGATAGACCACGAACATTTATTAAATAATCAAGCAAAGGCTCCAAATTCGTGTAGTGTTGTAGATAATACAGGTATAAACGTACACCTCCCTCAATTTTCACAAACACGTTCCAATGTTCATTTTTGGTATAATAATCGTATACCACTGACATTTTGCTTTTACAAAACGTTTCTAACGTCCATTTAGATTAGATTTAGATTAGATCTGATGATATGCAGAACATCTTCTCAGCACACATATCTATCTTTATTTTTGTTGGTTTCATTTACATATATATATGCTTCACATGATTTCTCAAGAATGGAAAAAACCTTGTCCTATTAATGCATGTTGATTTATTTATATATTTATTTTTTGTTGTTTTCTTGTATGTATATATGTTTATTTGTTTGTACATTTGTATATGTTTATCTTGAGTCAAGTTCTATGGTTCTAAAAGTTTCCCCTGATGGTTCCATGATTCATAGAGTCATTATTCACAAAATTACCTATACAATTTCTCACCCTTATAACCAAACTTACATTGATTTTGATGACCATGATTAATGAAAGTCATAACTGCCTTGTACAGTATTTTACCAATGAAATAAACATTTCCGCTAGACTTCTTGAATTTAAGAACAACAATTCATATTTGTTAGTTGTGTTGCCCTGTATTATTCTAATGTACCTTGATGTTCAATCAAATCCTGGACCTGACAACTTAAGACATGTATTACGTAATATATAAATTGTGAATTTAAACGTCAACTCCCTACAAAATAAAACAGATTTAATATTCAGCGAGTTGAGCGATCACGACATTATTTGTATACCGGAAACCAGACTTAACAATTCTATATGTAGCTCTGATTTGTGTCTGGACAATTTCTAAAGCAAAATTATTTTTGTAAAGACCGACAAACTGACAATGGGGATGGAATTCTTATATATGTACGAACCAACATGATAGCCAAACGGAGGCTTTATCTTGAATCTAATGATATTGAATCGATATGTGTTGAGATAACCTCCCATAATAACAATAAGTTTCTCGTTCTTTGTTTTTATCGACCACCCAACTCCAGAGCGAGCTCATGGAGTCACATCAAATCACTTCTTGATAATTGTACAAATACTGAGTTAGCCCCAATATTATAGGTGACATAAACCTTGACCTTCTAAGCTGCTCAGACAATCATCATTTCTTACTAACAACACTAAAATTTAGACTTCATAATGTAATACATGAATCCACCAGAATTACGCCAACATCTTCGACACTACTGGACCCAATTTTTGTTAGTAGCATTAACATAATTAGAAACAGTGCAGGAATGCCTGACATCTGCAGTGACCATTGGTATTCAATATTGGAAATTAATTTTAGATCATTACGTGAAAATTCATACACAAAAACTATCCTTGATTATAATAATGCTGACTATGAATCCATCAAAACCCACCTAGACTTAATTAACCTACCTAG
The DNA here is from genome assembly GCA_002080005.1 of Gigantidas platifrons. NCBI lineage: Eukaryota > Metazoa > Mollusca > Bivalvia > Mytilida > Modiolidae > Gigantidas > Gigantidas platifrons. The sequence goes on along the minus strand of MJUT01044116.1, from coordinate 209,175 downwards.
ACTTAATTAACCTACCTAGACTTAATTAACCTATCTAGACTTAATTAACCTACCTAGACTTAATTAAATGGCATGAGAGACTTGACTACATAAACGACATAAATGTCATCAACAACTTTATTAATAGCGAAATTTCATTTTGCATAAACAGCTTCATACCACAACAAATTATCAGAGTCCGACCTAAGGATGAATGAACAGCAATGTAAGACGAGGAATGAGGCAGCGCAACCGAGCTCACAAAAAGACCAAACAGAAAAAATTCCCAGACTATTGAAAAGGTATAGAGATATAAGAAATAAAGTTATTTCCTTAGTCCGCGAAGCTAAGAACGAATATTCATCTAAACTTCAAAATACATTGGTTGATAAGACAATCCCTCCTGGTAAATGGTGGAGAGTTGATAAATCAATTTGCCAATTCAAAAATAGAACTACTACATCTAGCCCAATTAAGGTATTTTCCCATCACTGGTTATTCCTATTTCACTTATATTTAATAAAACAATACAGCTTGGACAGGTCCCCAGTTACTGGAAAAGTGCCAATGTGACAGCCATCTGTAAGGGAAAGGGTCGGGGGGAGACACATCTTTGCACACAGCACGCTTTTATGAACTATATGACCGTTGGCCGGAAGTCGATCTGTCATTCAAATTATGGCCGTCCAAGTGACAACATCGTGTATCAGCTGATATAAATACACCATTCTTTAAAATATGTTACGCGATGCCAATGATTTGTTGCGAGGTACAAATGATTTGTATGTGCACTGCGCATCAAATCAACTGAGCGGCGTAACAAATCATTTAAAGAGAGGTGTTAATTAATCAAACTTCTTTTCAATTCATTTACGGATCATTGCATAATATTCAGTAGTAAAGTTAGGTCAAGTGCATCTTCCTTTAAATGATTTCGACCTCTGTTATATTCAATTGAAGAAAACGTGAATTGATGTATTACAAAGGGACCATTTCAAACACGGTACCATATGCCCGGATATATTTTTCGGTCCGATTTTCCATCCAATGTTTCTTGCTTGCAAAACAAAAATGTATCGTTTGACCACAAAAGTCGAAAGTCGAACCAAAAACTCGTTGCCAAAATACTTAAATAACCGAAGACATAAAAAAATATGTTGTTTTATTATTGTATCATAGAACAAGTAAACGTTACAATGGTCAATCAATTAATAGTTCATAAGTTAAAATCGGGTCGAATTTCTGTTACCGTTTCACGATATGATTCTCATTAGACTGTGGGATGGAAATAGAACTTCAACCGATCTTGTAAAATTGTAAAATGTGTGTTATTTCTCTGTGAAACGATGGTACTAAAGTAACACGATGTTAGTCGCCGGATCGAAAAAACAACAAAAATTGGGTACTTTTGGGAGGGCCGTAACGAGAAAATTTGAGACGACTTAAGACGACGTTTTATATTGTTTTTGTCATAAAAATCATTTTTGTACATCATGTCCAATTTTCAAGCATAAGTCTTCAGTAATTTTGATGTAATTTGTATAAAATTGAGGTCACCAGTTTCAGGAAATGGCGATCGAAACGACGTCCCAAATAATACCATTTCAGGTTTTTTTTTAGTTTGCACATTTTTACGTCAACACCATGTATTAAAATCAATATGTACTCGCTGTTTATACTTTCCTTTTATGCATTAACATGAATTACTCACCTGCGACATGTAGTAAACACTGTGATTGGCTTATCAAAACATCAACAAATCCCCCAGGAAATGCCCATTCAATATAGAGTGGCGCGTCATGCGATCACGTGATAAATCGATTTACGCACACGACACTTAGCATGCGTCTCCCCCTTGGAAAGGGTGGTAGTTGCGACCCATCAACTTATCGACCGATCTCAGTTACCAAATGCTTTGGAAAAGTTCTTGAAAAAATCATCATCAGTAACCTATACGATTATGTTACTAGAAACATAATATTATCAGATCACCAGTCATGATTCAGAACAAAAGATTCTACCATTAACCAATCATTAATTATATATAATGCTATTATACAAAATCTAGATCTTGGTAAAGATGCACGATTTATATTTTGTGACACCTCCAAGGCATTTGATCGTGTCTGGCAGTACTTAAACTGCAAAGGTATGGTATTTGTGGAAATGTTCTAAAATGGATTGAAAGTTTCCTATATGATAGAACACAAAGAGTAAACATTGATGGATACTTTTCTAAATGGAAAACTGTCAATGTGGGGGTACCCCAGGGGTCCAAACTTGGACCTTTTTTTATTCCTATCATTCATTAACGACATTGAGAATGAGGACTGAAATACTATAAAAATGTTTGCTGACGACACATCTCTCTACTGTGTTGTTGAAGATCAAACGTCAGCAGACGAATCTCTTGAAGATTTTGAGTGTATGCATCAATGGTCCAGTGATTGGGGAATTACGTTTAATGCAGCAAAAACTAAGTCCATGTTATTTTTTTTTAGAAAAAAATGGCTAATTTGCCACCCTTTTTCTTTAATGGGATCATGCTGGAAAACTCAAAATCCCATAAGCATCTTGGTGTCACTTTTAACTCAAATGGTAAATTGAGGGATCATATTAATGAAATCTACAATAAAGCTTGTAAAATAATTAACATTTTAAGATTGATGAAACACAAACTAGATAGAAAATCATTAGACAAATTATATATTGGATTTATTCGTCCAATACTGGAATATGGGGGAATAGTTTGGGATAATTGTAGAATACAGGAATCTGATTTACTGGAAAGTGTACAGCTAGAGGCAGCTCGCATAATTACAGGATTAAGAATGGTAATGTTACATGAAAATTGTACACCGAAATGGAATGGGTGCCACTGAAATAACGTCGAAGGACAAATAAGCTAATTCTATTACACAAAATTGTCCAAGATGAAACACCCAAATATCTTTTAAATGGAATTCTTCTATATGCTAGTTATAATTTGAGAAATAACAGAGTGTTTGAACCTCCACTCTGTAATACCACTTCATACAAATGTAGTTTTTTCCAAAATGTAATTGGCAGTTGGAATTGACTTGATGTAGACACGCAAAATCCACATAGTAGACTGATGCCTTGGGTACAAGAAAATATAACATATTACATTGTCAACTTGGCAGGTAACTTGTATCAATACAAGTTCTTATCACACTTGTCAGATAGTTCGAGATGTCCCTGTGGGGATGATGTTGAAGACAACTTCCACTACTTTTGTGTGTGTCCACTCTTCATTTGCCAAAGAATTTTGCTGTTTACTCAACTGAGAGATTTAGCCGACTTCCTAAACATTGATGTACTATTAAAGAGATCACCTGACCTTTCTTTTGATGTTAATGTACTTATTATGAACTCTGTCCACACCTTTATTTGTAGAACCAAGAGACTTGACTATTAACATTTTTCAACTTGATTTTACGTTATTTGCTTTGAATCTTTTTTAAAAATTGTTGCTTAAGATGGTTAAGCAAATATATATCTATATTTATGTGTATATGTATGCATATGCCCTTTTATGTGCTTATATATACATGTACATATGTATCATAAATATACAGAAGAATATATTAATTACTAGTTAACTTATTCACACTCTAAATTGGCAAATTTCACAATTATAATGAATAAATGGACAGTTTTAAAATTATTACAAAATTTTGAATTTCTCCTAACTAAAAATTATTGCACACTAATTATACTGTAACTTAATTATTCATTCTTATCATTATACTTGGTGTCCTTGNGTTGCTAAATCAATTTGCCAATTCAAAAATAGAACTACTACATCTAGCCCAATTAAGGTATTTTCCCGTCACTGGTTATTCCTATTTCAATTACATGTATATCTAATAAAACAATACAGTTTGGACAGGTCCTCAGTTACTGGAAAAGTGCTAATGCTACAGCCATCTATAAGGGAAAGGGTGATAGTTGCGACCCATCAACTTATCAACTTATCGACTGATCTCTGTTACCAACTGCTTTGGAAAAATTCTTGAAAAAATAATCTTCTGTAACCTATATAATTATGCTACTAGAAACAGAATATTATCATATCACCAGTCATGATTCCGAACAAAAGAGTCTACCATTAACCAATTATTAATTATATATAATCATATTATACAAAATCTAGATCTTGGTAAAGATGCACGATTTATATTTTGTGACATCTCCAAGGCATTTGATCGTGTCTGGCAGTCTGGCTTAATATTTAATCTGCAAAAGCATGGTATTTGTGGAAATGTTCTAAAATGAATTGAAAGTTTCCTATATGATAGAACACAAAGAGTAAACATTTATGGATACTTTTCTAGATGGAAAACTGTCAATGTGGGGGTACCCCAGGGGTCCAAACTTGGCCCTTTTTTATTCCTATTATTAATTAACGACATTGAGAATGAGGTCTTCAATAACATAAAAATGTTTGCTGATGACACATCTCTCTATTGTGTTGTTGAAGATCAAACGTCAGCAGACGAATCTCTTGAAGATTTTGAGTGTATACATAAATGGTCCAGTTATTGGGGAATTACATTTAATGCAGCAAAAACTAAGTCCATGTTATTTTCTTAGGGAAAATGGCTAATTTACCATCCTTATTCTTTAATGGGACCATGCTGGAAAACTCAAAATCCCATAAGCATCTTGGTGTCACTTTTAACTCAAATGGTAAATGGGGAAATCATATTAATGCAATCTATGCTAAAGCTTGTAGAATAATTAACATTTTAAGATTGATGAAACACAAGTTAGACAAAACATCATTGCAAAAATTATATATTGGATTTATTCGTCCAATACTGGAATATGGGGGAATAGCTTGGGATAATTGTAGAATGCAGGAATCTGATTTACTGGAAGGTAGAGGCAGCTCGCATAATTACAGGATTAAGAATGGTAATGTTACATGAAAAATTGTACACCGAAATGGGATGCCACTGAAATAACGTCAAAGGACAAATAAGCTAATTCTATTACACAAAATTGTCCAAGATGAAACACCCAAATATCTTTTAAATGGAATTCTTCTAGATGCTAGTTATAATTTGAGAAATAACAGAGTGTTTGGACCTCCACTCTGTAATACCACTTCATACAAATGTATTTTTTTCCAAAATGTAATTGACAGTTGGAATTGACTTGATGTAGACACGCAAAATCCACATAGTAGACTGATTCCTTGGGTACAAGAAAATATAACATATTTCATTGTCAACTTGGCAGGTAACTTGAATCAATACAAGTTCTTATCACACTTGTCAGATAGTTCGAGATGTCCCTGTGGGGATGAAATTGAAGACAACTTCCACTACTTTTATGTGTGTCCACTCTTCATTTGCCAAAGAATTTTGCTGTTTACTCAACTGAGAGATTTAGCCGACTTCCTAAACATTGATGTACTCTTAAAGGTGATCTACCTGACATTTCTTTTGATATTGATGTACTTATTAAGAACTCTGTCCACGCCTTTATTTGTAGAACCAAGAGACTTTACTATTATATAATTAACATATTTCTACTTGATTTTACATTATTTGCTTTTTTAAGAATTGTTGCTTAAGATGGTTAAACAAATATATATCTATATTTATGTGTATATGTATGCATATGCATGTGCTTATATATACATGTACATTATCCTTAATATACAGAAGAATATATTAATTACTAGTTAACTTATTCACACTCTAAATTGGCAAATTTCAAAATTATAATGAATAAATGGACAGTTTTAAAATTATTACAACATTTTGAATTTCTCCTAAGTAAAAATTATTGCACACTAAATAATTATAGTGTAACTTAAATATTTATTCTTATCATTATACTTGATGTCCTTAGTTATTGAGGAAGAGCACTTACATAGGCTATGCCAGATGTGCAATCCTATTGGATATTGTATAATTAAATTTATGCATTTTATTCAATAAAATATTTGAATTGAATTGATATTAAAAATAAAACAGAAAGAAAAAAGGACGGTCAGCTTCAATCAGTTGTTAATTTACGTGTTAGTTATATCTTTGTAAAAGAAGTGATAAGCAAAATATAAAACGAATTCTACATTAAACGATAGCAGTGTACATCGCTGATATAATGATAATACATTCTTTATTTATAGAGGGTTACACAGTTAGGTAATAACTAATCGTCCATGAGGCCCTCATCGACATATTAAAATATACATGTATGGGTACATTATAAAATACAGTCTATATGCAAGTTATACACAAGAAGCAAACATTGTAGTAGATATACAAAAATAACCATAGATATTTATCACAGCATTAATTATGATAATTTAATGTAGTAATTATGAATACTACTGAATTAACAACAAATATCAACCTTAATAGTCAATGTATAAATGCTTAATGGTTATAACAAAAATGGGGGTGTGAACGCAATCGCCTGTGTACGGCTCTTCAGCAAGAACACAAATGACATAGTGTCATGTAACTGAGTATATTAGATGCATATTTAAGCCATGTTGGTATGCATACGTTAGCATAATTGACATCAGTTCCGTAGAAAAAAAAATTGAATAAGTGTTGAAACATGTCTTCGTTGATGTTAGGGTATTATGTCTTGGTTGATGTTAGGGTATTATGTCTTCGTTGATGTTAGGGTATTATGTCTTCGTTGATGTTAGGGTATTATGTCTTCGTTGATGTTAGGGTATTATGTCTTCGTTGATGTTAGGGTATTATGTCTTCGTTGATGTTAGGGTATTATGTCTTCGTTGATGTTAGGGTATTATGTCTTCGTTGATGTTAGGGTATTATGTCTTCGTTGATGTTATGGTATTATGTCTTCGTTGATGTTAGGGTATTATGTCTTCGTTAATGTTAGGGTATTATGTCTTCGTTGATGTTAGGGTATTATGTCTTCGTTGATGTTATGGTATTATGTCTTCGTTGATGTTATGGTATTATGTCTTCGTTGATCTTATGGTATTATGTCTGCGTTGATGTTAGGGTATTATGTCTTCGTTGATGTTAGGGTATTATG
>MJUT01044116.1:146508-165802 GCA_002080005.1 Gigantidas platifrons | reverse complement strand
AACAACAATGTCAAAGATATTTTTGTCAATGTGTGACATAAGAGTGTTTTTGACATTTACTTTCGTAGCTAAAATACCTCAGGGGACTCGTGGTTGTTGATGGAGATGGTTCACGATAGATGTTCCACTCTCCTCACTGAATTTAGTACTGCGTTGACTACTATTTTACCTATTTTGTTCCAGTATTGTTATAAATGCTGTTATAGTGACAGCCGGAACCCGTGAACCGTAATGAAAGCGGGGGGTTTGGCGTCGTAAAATCTGATTCAACCCACAATTTCTTTGGAAATGTCTGTACCAAGCCAGGGTCATTACGGTTTTCCCAGTTTTCCGGTTGTAGACTGATTTTGTCTGTTTATATACTTATGAGTTTTTACTTTCCCTTTGGAAGATTGTTCGGAGTTCGGTAATTTTGTTATTACCCTTATTTATCACAAATAAGTCGAATAACCGGCTACATGAAAGTAACATGATGATTTTGTTTGACTTTGACATAACGAGATAATGTCATAAAACTAAAGAGGTGGAGCGTTTGGATTCTATTAACCTTGTTAAACCCCCTTATGTCTTATCACTGGATTTATAACAAGAGTAACACGCTGGGTACCAAATGTAGATAAGGAACCGCTTACCCATCCGGAGCACTTGAGTTCACCCCCTGTTTTTAGTGGGGTTTGTGTTGCTCCTTTAGTTTTCTGTGTTATGTTTTTTGTCCCTTTATCCATTTTTTTTCTTTTTGTATTGTCTGTCCTTCTTCTTTTGACCATTGTATTGTCTGTTCTTTTTCTTTTGACCATTGTACTGTTTGTCCTTTTTCTTTTGACCATTGTATTGTCTGTCCTTTTTCTTTTGACCATTGTATTGTCTGTCCCTTTTATGGCTTCTGACTACCCCTTTAATAGCTTCTAATGTTTCATATAACCCACCATCTCTCGAGACGATCACTCTATCCATTTCACCATCGATATGGTTCAAATAGAAAAGAGAAAACCACAATCCATTAAATATCAAAGCAACTGCAAACGGAACGGTTCCTTATACTTCAACACAACTATAACTAGCTGTACTCATTCTAAATTCTAAATGTGTGATCGCGAGTCATTAATAAAACAAATATCAATGTTGAGCTCAATTAAGACTCATTTCCCATTAACCGAGATATCAAACCTATTTTATTCTGAGTATTGATTCAGTCATTATATTTCAAAATAATTTGCATTGTTACTCTTGAACAGTCTCATTTCACTTTGATTATCTGAAAATGTAAATAAGAATAACACGCATTATGACAAATGATTGACCTAACGTTAAAGGTAGACCTTTCCACTTTTATATGTGTTACGTCATGCGAAATATTTACTTCTGTAATAAAATATATATTAGGTTTTTTTGTTATCAGAAGAATAATTTTGTATACTAATGTATGACAGGTAAAATTAATGTAAGAAATGTACTATTGCAGATTTTTTTATGATTCATTAGTTAATTGCACTCGCTATCCAGGAACAAATAAAAAAGTAAACAGTAATTTTAATTGAATATATATCATCTACTAAATTACGACAACTTGTTGTTTAATAAGATAATGTACATGTATATATATGAATTTAGATTTTTGTTGTTTAACGTCACTTTCAACAATATTTCAGCTATATCGTGGCGACCAGTGTTTGTGGTGGAGGAAGCCGGAGTACCCGGAGAGAACCACCGACTATGGGCAAGCAACTGATAAACTTTATCACTTGCGGTTGTGAGTCGAGTGCACCCTTTTATATATGTATATATCTACTATTTCACTATGCATACCACTAACATGAATTCTTCGTAATATTTATTAGCATACCTTGTTTATTTGTCATATACATGACATATCATATTATAAATGGTTTAAACAGTGATAGTCAACTAATTCCACTAATATAAAAAAAAAACGAACATTTGTCATCTCAACTCATTAAATATAAAATAATACAACAACATATGACGTATTGCTTCTGATAAAGACAGACAAATGTGATGGGAAACCAAGCCTTCCTTCATCATGATTAGATCTTCAACTGTAATAGAGATATAAACAAACGATTACAAACCATGCATGGATTCGCTTTCACTAAAACAAAGCACATATCATCACAAAACCGAATATCATCATAAACCTGCCGGGTACAATAGCAGAGTCCAATGAACGCTTGGAGATAACTGACTACTTCTTATGAAGGTAGAATATGTTTGTTAAAGATCGTTACTTTTTAAGCAGAAATATGGACCAACAACTTGGAAGCAAAGCATGGCTTTATAATGGGCTTCAAATGGTTAGAAGCACACGCAAATGAGCTAATGGATCAGTAATTTGAATATAGTAATTAGCTAGTGGATTATAACCAATCCATTGTAACACCTCAGAAGGAGCTCAACGTTTGATAGTGGATCGCTATCAACTCATAAATATGGTTCGATAGTGGTGTGTACCATTCAATGAATCTCACAGGGTCGCTAACAATTCGTGATGAAAGCACTTTTCTACACAAAATCATACAACAAATGTGCTTGATCTTTCCTCAGAACAAATTGTAGTTGTTGAAAATACAAGCTATTTTTTGTATTTAAAAGCCTAAAATATATGTAGACATATTATTGTTATCATAAACATACTGCCTTTAGTTGAGGGTGCTATGGTCGATTACCACACGAGGAAAAAATATCACACTCTGGAAAAAGAATATCACCCGAGACGAAGTCGAGGGTGATATTCTTTTTCCAGAGTGTGATTTTTTTCCAGGGTGTGGTCATCTATCATAACAACCTCGACTAAATGCAGTATGTTTTTTATTATACTGAATGCCAGTAGTAAAGAGGACTTTGAATTTTTATTGGAGTCAGTTAACCAATGGGAAACACTATGTACATATCACTACTTAAATAAAGCTACAACTACTATCATTTCAACAAGTAATATTTTCATTAACAATAACAGGAAAAAAATGTCAACAATAAATATATAGATAAATGATAACAAAAGACAAATGTTCATTTGAACAATAACAACGAGAAAGATGGGTAAAGAATTTAGATCTTGCTAATTTTCTATTTCATGTGAAAGTGAATATTCCCAGAACAGTTACAGTTAGAAATTTGCGGCATTGTCATAACATTACGGTTTCTTGCTTCTAACAAGCTAAAAAACAACAAACTTACCGGAAATGACTAATCGGCAAAACTCGGAAGGAGCGGGTGTTATTTTCCGTTTCGGCAAAGTTCGGCTCGGGTGGGTGTTATTGCAGAGTGTGATATTACGGCAGAGGATGTTATTACGACCTGATTCCTACACCAAACAAAGCTATTGAGGAATGTCAAATGCCTATTATCCAATGAAATTAATAGATTTTTGCATGAAGTATAATAAATAATAATAACACTTTCATTGACCAATATTTGACGTTAAATCCACAACTGAAATGTAGCTGATGTTTCTAGTATGAATATAGCGGCCATATTGAAATCTTGAAAATAAAGAAATCATCTGCCTTTCAAATAATTTCTTGTTAGATTTGATCTGACATTGAAGCAAACATGTCTTTAGGTTCTACACTGAAAATTTTGAAATGATGTCACGATTTTCTATGACGTTTATGTGCTAATGTCATCGACAATATATCGCGGCATTTTAGTCTATGCAATTTTTACATTGACTATTCTCCATTCTTAATGGAATATCAGTGGCAAAAATGACCACGGATATGTTCCACTTGTCGTAAACGCTTCCCGGTCCTGTCCTCATTCACGACTTATCACCGGATTTGTAACTAGATTAACACGACGGGTGTCACTAGTGGAGTAGGAACTACTTACACTTCCGGAGCACCTGAGTTTACCCCGGTTTTTAGCGGGGCTCGCGTTACTCTTTCTTTAGTTTTATATGTATGTTTTGTAGATCGTTGTTTGTTTGTTTTTTTTTTGTACGTTTTCTTTTGGCCATTGCATTGTCTGTTCTTCTTCTATTTACGGATTCTGATTACCCCTTTGGTATCTTTTGGCCATTGTATTGTCTGTTCTTCTTCGATATACGGATTCCGATTACCCCTTTGATATCTTCAAACTCCTCTTAATGGCATAATCATAAACTACTAACAACTGATATGTTTTAAATCAAATTATAAAGATATCATTATTAAACGAGGAAAAGTTAAAAATCAGTGGACCAACTCACATTCAAACCATAATTACAATTTTGTGTACATGAGTTGTTAGTGGTTTGTTAACCAGATCAACAGTACCATTCATCTATGGCTTAATAGTCGTTTATTTGTGGTCTGCCTATGGTTTGTGAGGATTTATTTCTTCTTTGAGGTTGCAGTAAATAGCCGTCTTTAAAAACAAATACGCCCTGTAGTAACAGGAGAAAGGAAAAAGCAAATATTCTACATAATTAATTCAGTTGTAGATTGTGATACACTGTTTAACTGAAGTACTAGTATAAGATACTTGATATCATGACCATTTAAACATATCTAGTCCTTGATTTATGAGGTTGATGACTTTCCAATTGATTCACACATTTCTATTTTAAATACTCCAATACTAAATATATTTATATATAGACTTAAAAATGTGTAAAATTATGTCAAGTAAACAGTGAATGACACTATAAATATTTCATTATTTCTAATCATCCCTCTCATTTACACCATACAAACTTAACTTGCTTCGATAATTAAAAACTATTGTATGGCGGGTTATTCCGTGAGCAGAGACGATTGTTAAGTACTAAAGTAGATATCTAAATTTTATTCTAAAGACTTTAAGGTTTCTCATTACCCCATTGGTGTCTTCAAAATTTTCCTATTCGTGTTTCATATTAAAGAGCTATAATATACAATTCAAATTGTATTCCATTCAACACACGAATGACATGCACCCTTTAAATTATTTGATATTTTCCAACTAAAATGTTTTATGTTCTTTAGTTAAATTTTAAACACCACTATATACTGTATAAGTAAGAATATCGCGTGGGTTAACTTAGGATATGACCGTACCTTGTTTTTGTTGGAGGTTATACTAGTACTAGTATAAGATACTTGATATCATGACCATTTAAACATATCTAGTCCTTGATTTATGAGGTTGATGACTTTTCAATTGATTCACACATTTCTATTTTAAATACTCCAATACTAAATATATTTATATATAGACTTAAATGTGTAAAATTATGTCAAGTAAACAGTGAATGACACAATAACTATTTCATTATTTCTAATCATCCCTCTCATTTACACCATACAAACTTAACTTGCTTCGATAATTAAACTATTGTATGGCGAGTTATTCCGTGAGCAGAGACGATTGTTAAGTACTAATGTAGATATCTACATTTTATTCTAAAGACTTTAAGGTTTCTCATTACCCCATTGGTGTCTTCAAAATTTTCCTATTCGTGTTATTTCAGCCATAATCGTTTTTCAAATAATAAATAATGAAGGTAAAAACCTGGCATTTTGGGATCGGTCAATGGGTAGATCTTTTTTTTTTAAACAGTTAAAACGATATATAATTTACTGGTTCAGAAAATGGTGTAAGGGGTCATCAAGAATCACTACGACACATATTTTACGAATTAGGACATGATGTAAGGAACATGGCCTTCCCATACACAAGGCCCTCATTTCAGCACTTCAGAGAGTATCAGTCTAGTTTGGTCGGATATGACGCTGTCAAGAGAGTATCAGTCTAGTTTGGTCGGATATGACGCTGTCAAGAGAGTATCAGTCTAGTTTGATCGGATATGACGCTGTCAAGAGAGTATCAGTCTAGTTTGGTCGGATATGACGCTGTCAAAAGAGTATCAGTCTAGTTTGGTCCGATATGACGCTGTCAAGAGAGCCATATACGATTCAACTATAATGCTATAATATTAATGAAGATTCTAAGTTCAAATTAAAAGAAAAGCAGAAATATGTACATCGAAAAGTCGTGCAAAGGAGAAAAATATAGCTTTTCTGCTTGACCTAAATACAAAGCAGGCTTTCCAATGTAATCATCTACTATATTTAGCTTTTCTAATAAGTGCGAACGGGGAAAAGATTGAAAGTCATCTATTGGCCAATCAACATTCTACTATCCACGAGAACGTCAGATAATATATTGTATGCGGTGCAAAGAAACGGTAAATGATTTTCTAATGGCTAATATCAAATGACATGCAATTAGTAGGTTGGTAGAATCCGTTACGAATATACTACGTTGGCTTCTATACAATTATGTTAAAATGACATAAGTCGGCTAAAATGATAATTAACCCAATATTTGATTCTAACTCCCAATAGATTTTATAGGTTTTACTTATCAACCATTCGTTACAACATTCAGATATATAATAGGTCTTTAATACATCCGCTGCATCAAAGCTATATACTAGTACGGACATAGACATAAGATAATATTTACAACTATAAATATACAATAAAGCAGCAATAAATGATTTTTTAGCTTTTACAAACAAGTTAAATCTGTGTCACCAGGGTAACCACCTAATGATATACCTTATCATTGATAATTAAAATACAGATCCGTGCACGTCAGTACGTAAATATACACAGAATTAGGAACGATGTCCAAACATTATCAATGATTATAAGAAGAGTGAACATACCAAGGGGTAATCAGAATTCGTATATCGAAGAAGAACAGACAAAACAATGGCCAAAAGATACCAAAGGGGTAATCAGAATCCGTATATAGAAGAAGAAAAGACAAAACAATGGCCAAAAGATAACAAAGGGGTAATCAGAATCCGTATATCGAAGAAGAACAGCCAACACAATGGCCAAAAGAAAAGTACAAAAGGACAAACAACGATCAACAAAACATACATATAAAACCAAAGATCGAGTATCACGAACCCCGCTAAAACCTGGTGGTGAACTCATGTACTCCGGAAGGGTAAGCAGTTCCTGCTTCACTAGTGACACCCGTCGTGTTAATCTAGTTACAACCCCGGTGACAAGTCATGAACGAGGAAAGGAAGTTTACTTTACGGCAAGTGGAACATATCCGTGGTCATTTATAACACTGTATATAATTATGTTTTAGTTAATATTTCTAAAAAGATTTGCTCTCCAATAAAACTACATGCTAAGACATTGTTATTTCTGCTATATTAAGTTTTTTTTTGCGTTTTAATTTAACATGATTTTACATGTAAAACACCAAAGACTGGAGATTATATCATGTCTTAACAACTTCTTGGTTTATAGGAGAAATACCACCTGATATGTTATAGTGACGTTATAACAATTTGGTTGAAAGACAAAAACATAATTTCTCTTAAGTCTATGTATACCAATTGTGCACAAACATATTCTCTTTATCATAGTATTAAGGTAAGGGAATGATTGGTGTTTAACGCAGAAAGGGTAATTGTTCAGTTAAATGCAGACTACCATGGCGAGACCAATGTGATGATGTTATTCGCTTTGTAATAGACCCAACATACTAAGTTGATTTTTTGTTTAGTGTAATCCCAATAACACAATATTCCACGGGTAGACATACCGCTCCATTCGGACAAATTATCCTGATTCAGAGCCATCAGGTATGCGTTCTGTCTCTTTAATGATGCGTGCTTAGCGGAGAAATAGCAAATACCAATGTTATAGGACTTGGTTTGATTCGACCGGTGCTCAAACCCACGATCTACCATACTTGAGGCGAGCATGCTAACCATTACACCACCGCTGTGGTCTAGTATTAAGGATAATGTTATCTACATCAGAAGAAGAGAAAACTTAGATGTACATACATTCCATAAAAATGCTTATTATATTCATCATTGTTAAGAACTGACTTATTATTGAATGAAGAAAACAAACATTCTCCAAATATCTATGAAGGTAATGATTGGCATAGGACCAGTTATGAATGCCAGCCAATCAGTTTCACCGATTTGTACATAGTATTGGATTAATGAAAGCATTTATTTTGGCGTATGACCATAAATTCAAATTGTCGAACAGACATGGTTTTCCTATTTGTTTACAATTGTCTTGTTTTGACGACCATCTTGGATTTCCGATTATTGTTAAAACGTTTGTGGACGCTTTGTAGCGGTAACTCACAACATCATATTTATGTCAATGTTTTACTAAATAATGTTGAGAAATTCAATGATGAAATAAATGATGTCTCTCAATGCACATATATTGAGAGCGCAGTTCACATGTAAGTTCTTCCTAGGAAATCACTAAGCTATTAAATTGTTTGTTATATCATTATTTGTTTCCAGCTTTCTATTTAGTAAATGATTATTGCTTAACGTCAAGGAAGACAATGCTTCAGCTATATTCAGGACGAGAACAACTTCAATTAAAGGTATATAAAAAAGGTAAAAGAAATAAGAGAATGGAATGGTTAACATGGTCAATGACTTCTGACTGCCACTGAAAGAGTATGGAGCTTTGGGTAGGAACGAAAAATGTAGTCTGTTGTTACGGTTGCATTCCATCTTTTTTTTTCTCTCTCGAATTTTTCGCCATGATATACCTGAAATATTGATGAAAGTCGTGTTGAACACCAAAAATCAATCAATCATCATCGCAATTTTCAAAAGAGATCTTTAGTGTGCATGGAGCGTGACACTTTACAAACATTTTACACAATATGGTCAACGGTCGGATTTCCCTCACTAATATCAAGTTAAAGCTGTCTGGGAAACAACAATATTTCTTATCGAAATCTGACAAAAATCTTCCAATAAATTGTTAAAGTTTCATATTAAAGAGCTATAATATACAATTCAAATTGTATTCCATTCAACACATGAATGACCCTTTAAATTATTTGATATTTTCCAACTAAAATGTTTTATGTTCTTTAGTTAAATTTTAAACACCACTATATACTGTATAAGTAAAAATATTGCGTGGGTTAACTTAGGATATGACCGTACCTTGTTTTTTTTGGAGGTTATACATTAACATGTATTTGATTATATCATCCTTATAATGAGCATATCTAAAAAAAAAAAAAACCCAAAAAAAACAAAAAAAAAACCTCGGACGATATTTAAACAAGAGATAACCTTCGCCTTTGTCGTTATTTGCAGTAGTGATTATGATAATTATTTTGTACAAGTTGTATCAGCTATACAAAATAACGTGTGTGTTGATAAGAAAACGAAAAAGAAATCCGATTCCTCATAGGTGGTGGGTGTGTGACGGATGGGCAATGTAATGAGGTGTATTTAATTTGATTAAATCTATAGTAACGCTACACTTGGGAGTATATACAATTTTGTATCTTTTCAAGAGAGCAACTGCGGGGGTGAGGGCGTAAAGGTTGAAGAGAAATTACATGTAACGTTATATCCATTTGATTTTTACTTGTGTGAAAATCACCTACATGTCTGCGGAAAGATTGTTTGTTTGATGGTGTTTAACGCCACTTTCAACAATATGTAGGTGATATCGTGGCGGTCAGTTTTCTTTGTGGGGGAAACCGGAGGACCGGAGAAAACAACCGACCTATCGCAAGTCACTGACGAACTTTATCACATAATATTGTACACCTCGCCCTGATCGAGATTCGAACTCACAACATCAGTGATGATAGGCACTGATTGCATAGGTAGTTGTAAATTCACCTACCATACGATCATGACCACAATGACCCCTCCACGGAAAGACATAGCCCCCCCCCTTAAAAAAATTAAAAGGTCTATCCCTAACCAAATACAAATGTACACATGAAAATTGACGTTAAACAACACTTCCATAATGATTGATTTTCAATGATGACCACACCTCCTAGTTGGTTATGAGTTATGCTTGCAGTAGTTAAAGCTTCAGGACAAATGTGACGTGAGAAATTGCATGTGCATTTTATCATGAATTAACGAATAATGTTCAATGATGTAATACAAAAACTAAACAGTAAAAACCTTGTTCTCAGTGACGTAAATAAATGAAGATGATTTAAAAAACAAATTAAAAGGAAATTAAAATAATATTTAACATCTTATCGACTTTTAATGGGTAATTATACTGTCATTTACTTTAGCAGGGGCGTTTCCATGATTGTTAGTTAGGGGGCGCACTTACAATAATCGCGCCGAGCGGAGCGAGGCACGAAAATTTTTGTGGTATTTCGTGTGAAAAATCACGATTTTACGCAAAAAAATCATATTTTTTCCAATTTTAGGGAGGGGCGGGTGCACACCCCTGGATCCGCCCCTGTTTAGGGTGTTTTGGAGGTTATGATGTTTAACGCACATTTACTTTAGAATAAATTAATTTTAGAGTCACATGTCATTAAATACGTCTTTTGATTGGTTTGAAAAGTTGAGGTTATTTTCTTATTTACTGAAGCTGAAAATATACGACGTTCCCAAGGCGTCGCTTGCCGTTGTCATCAGGCGATTTTCTTTAAATGAAGCACCTTTGGGGTTATTTAAATTTATTTCCGATTATTTGCCTTATTTTGAAAAAAATAAACATATTTTTCAATATCATAACAAAAAAGTTTTAATTAATTTATAAGGATTGATCGAAATTATTTGTTCGGTTCATTCGAAATAACCTCAATCAGGTTGTACACCTCCTGGCGTAAGTTACACGGTGTGTACAACCTGATTGAAGTTATTTCTTCGTGAACCGAACAAAAATTGCGATCAATCCTTAATTGTACTTTCTGATAAAATGTAGATGAAACAACACCAACATCAACTACAGAATTTAAGATTACGGTTAACACATTCTTTGTCATAACTATTATTATTTGATTAAAATCATGAAAGCTAATCGACCATTCATAGATCAGAGATTGTCAAAAATATTAAGACCATTCACAGATCAAATCAGATTAAACCTCTATTTTCCGACTTATATTTTTTTTTTATTTAACATCTTATGAGGCAGAGATTGCTCATTATATTCTCATGGAGAAAAAAAAGGACACTTTTATTTTACGTTTTTATGTGCAGATGATTTTTTCCCAACCACAGCTATTTGGCCTAAATGAAAAATCCTACAGATATTGACTGAACAACTTGAATTTCGGCATATATGTCAAGAAGTGTTTCAAGATTTATATTCAACGTTAGGACTTATATTTCTTAATTATAGAAATAGTTTTTCCTTACGCTAGTCCCACAGTTCTATCTTTTGACCAAAGATATTCTTGTCTGTCAAATTCTGTCAGCGAACGATTGTAATCTTACCCTCGGGTGTCGGAGATTTCCCTGTCTTGCACTTTTGCCGGTGTTAGATTATATATGTCTGTCAAATTCCTAATACATATGTAATAACAACTCTAACCTTAAATTAACACGTCAACATTTCTGAGATCGCCAAGCTTTATTGAGTGGTCTATGCAGATTTCAAATGTTTCAAATTGTTGCAGATATATTTCATTATAAACTAGAGAAATTTTCTGTTTCATTAACTTGCTGTGGGACTTCACGACGTCTCCCTATTACCAGGATTTGGTCTCACTGCAATTGCTTTTCTCATTATAATGAAAATTGTATGTTTGTTATATCAGCACCGAGCCTATCATATCTTGAAGTACAAATAACGGACCATACGTTAAGATATGTGGATCAGTTGGTCAGTATATTTCATTGCCATGCCTGACATGACTTCATACAGATATTTCCTACATGTCATTGTATAATAGTAGTCACATTTTAATTAGTTTAAATGTTTTATGGAATTAATGTTGTCATGAGTTTTGTTGTTTTGTTTGATCTGTGATGTCAAATATGTACTAGACCAATACACTTGTAGTAGGATTTGTATGTTGTTCAATGAAAAAATAGTCCACATGTAAAAAAAACATTTTTCACTCCTGCACATTATCCTAACCCAGCCCAATCAGTCCTTGCTCTTAACATCGTTTGACCAGAGCAGTGATCAAACCCATGAGCTACCTCATTCGAGCCGTGTATGCTAACTATTACACTACCGAGGCGATACATTAGGACTTTGCCATAATGCAACATAATGAATATCCTGTTTTATAGAACATAAATATCATACAACAGTGTCACCAATATAGGTTACATTGTGCGACATAGCCTGGAACTTTTGATGGGATAACCTTCCCATTACACCATCAATGTGGTATTTCTCATATCAGGATTTAAAATCGTAATATCATTGATATCATATATATAATATTTTAAAATGGAATTAACAATATGATTGTATAAAAATTTTATAGTAATTTATGGCTTTTGGACTATGATAAATGTGGAGTGGATATTATTTCTATAATTCAGATTTTCTTAACAATATCACAACATTATACATTTTACATGTTTGATGCACATGCTCACGTTGCAGTTAAAAGGTGTGCAAAAATGAACCTGATGACATATACATTTTTACATAAAGACATTTTAAATGAATGTATATACATGTATCATCTTTCATTGTGGTTATCCTAACAGTACAAATTCAAGAGAGTTTGATATATCAGCTGTTGTGCTGAGGTGTCTAGCCAACATCTGTTGCCAGCACAAGGGTTGCACAAGTTCTATTTCATAGAATAATATAAGGAAGGGAAGTTGGATTGAGCTCGGATGACTGTCTTTGCAATATCGTGGACTGCCTCTATGTTGTTGTTGAGACTTTCTGGTAGTTTTCATCATTCGGAAACCAACAGCCAACTTCGAACAAGTATCTAGCAGAGAATACCGAATATGTTACAATAAAACATTTCCTGACCACCCATGTTGTAATAGGACTACTTGGTCTACCATCAATTTCCTGTACCATAAACCAGTACCCGACAAGCTGCGAAGATGGTACATTTGGCTTTTTTCCTGAGCATCATCTGGACAGACAAGCCTTCTATGAAGCATGATCTGTAGCTGATGAACATATTGTACCAGTCATATAATCATTATATTGATAATATAAGAGTTTTCATATACATATTTTGTATTTCGTCCGACATTAACGACCTAATCAGATGACAAGTCCCTATCTATACTGGTGGTTCATCCCTATTACAGTAACACGACATAGTTGTCCGGAGTAAATGTAGGAAGTTACCCTCGACACGAGACATAGTCGTCCGGAGTAAATGTAAGAAGTTACCCTCGACACGAGACATAGTCGTCCGGAGTAAATGTAGGAAGTTACCCTCGACACGAGACATAGTCGTCCGGAGTAAATGTAGGAAGTTACCCTCGAT
Source organism: Gigantidas platifrons (assembly GCA_002080005.1). Classification (NCBI taxonomy): domain Eukaryota; kingdom Metazoa; phylum Mollusca; class Bivalvia; order Mytilida; family Modiolidae; genus Gigantidas; species Gigantidas platifrons. The sequence continues at coordinate 152,605 of MJUT01044116.1, read as the reverse complement.
ACGAGACATAGTCGTCCGGAGTAAATGTAGGAAGTTACCCTCGACACGAGACATAGTCGTCCGGAGTACATAATGTAAACAAGAACCTAAAACAAATCACAAATCCTTGTTTAGTTTATTTCCAGATGTTATCTATAAATCAACTATTCACAGTGCATCTAATATATACAAAATAATCTATATACCTGTACTCCACTAAGTAAAACATGATTCTTTTCAATTTTCTTCATATGATCTGAATATCACAAATACCACTTCAACAAAGTAAACACTATTTAGATGTCAATAGTTATTTCATCTACAAAATTTTTAATTTTACTGGAGCTTAAAATGTTACAGATATACATGTAAATGTGCCTCCCAGGAAAATCATATGGGATTCGTTGTATATACCCGGTAATTCTTTCAGATACGTATAATCCAGCATGATTCGAGCTTGATATGATAATCGTGCACAAGTGAACAAGATTTACGTATATTTAAAAAAAAAAAAAAAAAATTAAATGTGATTTACATATGATAATGATTGGTTAAGCATCCTAGTATGTGGAACTTTTAACTAGCTATAAATGTGCACTTCCACTCATCAGTATAGAATCCATTGATGATCACTGTTCAATCTCTTTGAATTCGTTGACTTCAAGATTCTAAGTCATTACGCTACTTTGTTAACAAATGACGAATTCCAGTTTTTCTTTATATTCCGACATTTGTAAAAGATACATTCTGATAATAAGACAAACACCCCAAACATTGTACCCATGCCTATCATGTAAAACGCAGTCTGGATATCGATCCATTTAATAGGCTTCGCTTCCTTAATTAGAGACCCAGCACAAAAGTTTCGCTTCGGCCATTGTTTTTGCTTCCATATCTGTATAAGTCCAGTCTCGTGAATATTCAATATCCTGCAAGGACAAAGAAAATATTCATTTAGTAAGAAAGGATATGGATGTAAATTAACATGAGAGACTATCCAACATTACACTTACACACATATTAAAGTAATGGAACATGAGAGACTATCCAACATTACACTTACACACATATTAAAGTAAAGGAACATGAGAGACTATCCAACATTACACTTACACACATATTAAAGTAAAGGAACATGAGAGACTATCCAACATTACACTTACACACATATTAAAGTAAAGGAACATGAGACTATCCAACATTACACTTACACACATATTAAAGTAAAGGAACATAAGAGACTATTCAACATTACACTTACACACATATTAAAGTAAACGAACTGCACTTTCATCACAGCATGTTTTATATACAAAATGGCTAACTGTGAGAAGTTTTATACTACCGACACTCATATATATATATGTTATCATTTATTGAAAATTGTTTGATATACAAATGGCATATGCCAGATACTGACACCACTGTGTCCTCGATCCTATGAGACCATCATAGCATCGATCGCATGGGACCACTGTGTCCTCGATCCTATGAGACCATCATAGCATCGATCGCATGGGACCACTGTGTCCTCGATCCTATGAGACCATCATAGCATCGATCGCATGGGACCACTCTGTCCTCGATCGAATGAGACCACCATAGCATCGATCGCATGGGACCACTGTGTCCTCGATCGAATGAGACCACCATAGCATCGATCGCATGGGATCACTGTGTCCTCGATCCTATGAGACCATCATAGCATCGATCGCATGGGACCACTGTGTCCTCGATCCTATGAGACCACCATGCCCTCGATCCTATGAGAGTTGGAGTTATATCCGTCACCACCAACGTTTAAGAGTGTTTGATGCCAGCTCACTGTGAGGAGTACTCGATAGAAATTATCATGTGTGCATGCCACTTTCGGAAACCCAGTTTTAAAACAAGCAGCTAGGTAATCAAATAATCGCCTCGCTTTACAAGTACGTATTAGAAGCAACAAGTAAGTCTGAATCAGTTCTTGAGAGTCAATGTGTAAACATTTGACAAACGTTATAGAACACAGGTTAGCACAAATATGGACTATGTATTCACAAATTAATGTGTGTATTTATAAATGCAAATAAAAAAACACCGGAGAATACGCAAGCAAAAATAATTCCTAAATTATGTAATTATTATGTAATAAGGTTCTCCTCCCCAGCCTCAGGTATATGTGACCTTGTGACCTTAGCCGATCTTGGCTATCATTGATTTTCTTGCTTTCAAATATTTTTCAATTATTTGGCTTTCAAATCTTTAGTCTTTGGTCAAACAAGTTGATGGTCATTCCAGAGGCTCATGGGCACTAAACTCGATGTCTACGGCTTTATAAAAGCGATTGTCGTCGTTGTTGAAAAATAATAATAAAAATCAGGATATATGATTAGTGGTAAAATGTATTATAATTTTCTTATTCTTTCTGTATTCTTTGGTGGGTTAGATAATGTTATTTTTTAGACTAGTCGCATTTTTGTATTAATTTGAGGAGATGCTGTATAGAGACATGCTAAATAAATATTTACGCATCAGAAAATATTTTTGTGAAGGGAGATTCATTAGGAAGTCCAATGCCATATTGTAAGGGAAGAAACTCTTCTTTTGCTATATGAAGTTCACAATTCTTTGAAGCAATAATTTCTAGTGAAGATTTTTCTGCTATGTAAGCATATTTTCCTTCTTTGACCTTCTCGATGTGTGGACCTGTACGTTTACTGAGCACTCTTGGGTCAGATCTGTTGAAAGTTTGTATTCCCGACCAGACTGCTTGATGGGTTGGAACAGGTGAACGCTGAAAAATAGGAGTTATTTTAAGTGTTTATAATTATTCGGAATCACTTGAGTTTCTTCACAGTTTTAGTTCGTATTATGCAATTACGCATCATCTTTACGCTGTTAGTTTGATGTTTACAACAATTTCCGAGAAAAAAAAATGATGTTCGATTCGTCTTTATGACCATTTGTTATGAAGGCTGTTCATGTTTTATTTATGTTATTTGTATCTATTTATGCATACTTGTGTTCAACATTATACATGTCTCCACCTCAGATGATTGTCGTGTAACATGAGAGGCATACCCTTCCAGAATTCCTTAGTTCACCCCTGACAGAGGATTGTCGTGTAACATGAGATGCCGACCCTTCCAGAATTCCTTAGTTCACCCCTGACAGAGGATTGTCGTGTAACATGAGATGCCGAACCTTCCAGAATTCCTTAGTTCCCCCTGATTCCAGTGAGGTTCATGATGTTCAATCTTGTAACAGCTCCCTAATGACAACTTGTAACAGCCCCCTAATGACAACGACAACTCGTAACAGCCCCCTAATGACAACGACAACTTGTAACAGCCCCCTAATGACAACGACAACTTGTAACAGGACCCTAATGACAACGACAACTTGTAACAGCCCCCTAATGACAACGACAACTTGTAACATCCCCCTAATGACAACGACAACATGTAACATGACCCTGATGACAACGACAACTTGTAACATCCCCCTAATGACAACGACAACTTGTAACAGCCCCCTAATGACAACGACAACTTGTAACAGCCCCCTAATGACAACGACAACTTGTAACAGCCCCCTAATGACGACGACAACATGTAACATGACCCTAATGACAACGACAACTTGTAACAGCCCCTAATGACAACGACAACTTGTAACATCCCCCTAATGACAACGACAACTTGTAACATCCCCCTAATGACAACGACAACTTGTAACAGCCCCTAATGACAACGACAACTTGTAACATGACCCTGATGACAACGACAACTTGTAACAGTCCCCTAATGACAACGACAACTTGTAACATCCCCCTAATGACAACGACAACTTGTAACATCCCCCTAATTACAACGACAACTTGTAACAGCCCCCTAATGACAACGACAACTCGTAACAGTCCCCTAATGACAACGACAACTTGTAACATCCCCCTAATGACAAAGACAACTTGTAACATCCCCCTAATTACAACGACAACTTGTAACAGCCCCCTAATGACAACGACAACTTGTAACATCCCCCTAATGACAACGACAACTTGTAACACCCCCCTAATGACAACAGCTTTACAGGGAGTAGCCTTTGATGGTCGAGGCATGGAATAAAATCTGTCATCTTCCACCTTAACTGTATTTCAATGTGATATTATTTAATAAATCATAGTGTTTAATTAATAATGTGTTTTAATAATGGAGAAAACCTTGTGAGTTGGTATAACTCGTTTCTTTTCCCATTTGTATATGTTTGTAAATAAAATAGATTTAAACTATTTAATAATAATTAATACATTAAGAAAAAGGTAACGCCGTGGTCTATGCAAAATAATGTATATATGACGTTACGCGCGATGTTGGTGACACTTGACGTTACTCATAATTAACTTTGAAAAGAACGTTTCGCGTCATCTTTTTCATTTTTTCTTCCTTATTTGTGTTTGCATATCGTGGATTTGTTTAGGATGGAGTGTGTTTTGATGTATTGTTCTTCATTTCTGAATTTCACTTTTTATTTTTATTGATTTTTAGTTTATTTTGGCTTGCTTGTATATATTTGTGTTGTTGGTGTTTTCCTTTAGGTGTTTATTTCAATGTTTGTTTGCTTATTTATTTCGTTTGTATTCCCTTTTTGTATTTATTTATCGTTTATGTTATATGACTGTACTTTATAATTTTTTCTTTGAAAGTATATCTTGCTCTAAAACGAGATTATCATATTCTGTTTGTTTATTGATTGATTGTATATGTTGTATTCTTGAAAATTTCTCGTAATATCTTACATGGTATGTATAATCTAGTGAAATTATAATTAAAATAATTCAGTTCACATTTTTAATTTTCATAAATCAATTATATTTCGCGATTTTTTTTTAACTATTAAATACTTATAGTTTCTACAATGCACACATTCTTTTTTGCAATACTTGTTCAAAAATGACACACAGAAAAATTAAGGTCATGAATTCATTTTTTATTAGGGTCGCTCGAGTAAGCGGAAACACATCGTTATTTTTTCAGGTTTGGTATATTTCTGTATTTTGTTTTCGCTCTTCTGTTTGTTGTTTTTCAAGTTTTGATACCGTTTGTTTGTTTGTTTTCAGCTTCGTTTTTTTTAGTTGTTGTTTATTTGTTGTAATTATAATAGAAAAATATAGAAAAATATAGAAGTAGCGCGACGTTATTTTGTCGTCGATAAGAAAAAAACGTTTACTGGACAAATTGGGTAACCTTCTACAATTATACGTAGAAATCGTAATTTTTATCCGAAATCAAGTTTGTTAAGTTCATTCTCTGCCACAAGTTGCAACTGGACATTTTGTTGACCTTACTCCTTTAGGAATATTTTTTAACTTGCTTTGAAAAAATCATTTTTGAAAAGACTGTTTCGTTTTTGAAGATAATAACATTTGATATGTATATTTTTTTGTGAAAATTTTGTAAAATAAAGCTTGTTATTTGGCATGCATATGTTTTTCCTTCAGCGTTACGTTCTTTTCTTTCCATGAACGTACCGATTTTTTCCTTCAAGCATTGTTTTAATCAGAAATCGTTAATGGGGTCATAGAGCACGCTGACTCTGCTTCCGGTCCCACAAACAAATGGTCCGAAAAACGTATTTTTACGTTTTTACTGAGAAAAATGTAAAAGACATACGGATATTTTGTAACGCGTTACATGAGAAAATTGTGCGTTAACGACGTTTTCTTCCAATAAATTAGTTTTCAAAAGCAACAATAAATCTAATCTAGTATAATAAAACAATTATTCGTATAATTCCCTATACAAGCATGTATCAGAAATAAAAATCCATCAATCTAAAAAAAATCTACATTCGTTTTACTTATTTCATGTTCTATTTAGTCAAAGTATCACCAATAGCGCGCGTAACGTCATATGCGATCGGAACATTATGTAACGGGACATCAACAAAAATACCAACAAACTTCCTCGATTTCTGTGTATTTGATTGTTCTCACACTACTGTAGGCCATCTTGTAGGATGTATTGTACTCTACAGCAGAGAAACTATGTTCTATATCTTTATTCTGTGGATCTCAGGGGATGACATTGCCAAATATACATATTCGAAACGGGGATTTCATATTACAACATTTTTT
>MJUT01044116.1:129719-141663 GCA_002080005.1 Gigantidas platifrons | reverse complement strand
ATAGGAAAAAAATAGTGGAGCTACGGTGAGATCAACCTCCTAAAATAGAAAAAAAAATAGTGGAGCTACGGTGTGTACACGTTGGGAGAATTTCATCAGAATGGGAATAACAGTACTGTATTTGAAGAGTTGTCGGTGTCAAATCCACAATTGACACCGACAACTCTTCAAATACAGTTTTATTCCTTAATTCGTAAATAAGTTAAATGTTTAATTAGTTATTGCATGCGGTGCATTGTTAGATTGATTTTTGGTTTACCGTCAAGTGAGTAATATTTCTATTACATTATACTCATGACGTTAACATGCATGGAGACAGAAAATCATGAAGAATAAAGGTGCCCATGGGATAGCTCTTTGGGTGGAAGTTTGCGTGTCAAAATTAATAACGGAAGGAGATGGAGAATCTGAACAGAAATTGTTATCTGGCAACGGGCTCAAAGTATAAAGTTCAAGGATTTAAAGGATGTAGACACTCGTACAACAAAATTTGCTACGTATGAATTTACATTCCACTTTGTTGAATATTCAATCGAAATAACCACTATCAGTTTGACACAAGAAGTTTACAAGAAGTCAGGGAGTGGAGTTATAAACATATTTACGATACATATATAGCGAAGTGTAATATTGAAAATGGTTCTTTCCGCCACTGAGAACCAGTACATAACCAACCTGGTTTATAAGATCTGATAGCTTTATCTATGATGGGGGTATGTGTGTGCGGGGGTCAATTTGTATTTATTGTCCCTGTCAGTGATAACACCTTAATCTATCAGGGGGTTGGCGGTATTTATTGTCCCTGTCAGTGATAACACCTTAATCTATCATGGGGTTGGCGATATTTATTGTCTCTGTCAGTGATAACACCTTAATCTATCAGGGGGTTGGCGGTATTTATTGCCTCTGTCAGTGATAACACCTTAATCTATCAGGGGGTTGGCGGTATTTATTGTCTCTGTCAGTGATAACACCTTAATCTATGTCAGTGATAACACCTTAATCTATCAGGGGGTTGGCGGTATTTATTGTCTCTGTCAGTGATAACACCTTAATCTATCAGGGGATTGGTGGTATTTATTGTCTCTGTCAGTGATAACACCTTAATCTATCAGGGGGCTGGCGGTATTTATTGTCTCTGTCAGTGATAACACCTTAATCTATCAGGGGGTTGGCGGTATTTATTGTCNTTTCTAGGTCAGCAGAAAGGGCGATGAAAGGGGTGTTTGTCCCTTTGTACGTATCGTTAATCACATGAAAGTGAAAAAGAAATTATTTTTACAGCATTTTGGAAGTATTTCACTAAGTTTTGTGAAAATTTAAAAATCGTGTCATTTGTCCTTTAATCTATCAGGGGGTTGGCGGTATTTATTGTCTCTGTCAGTGATAACACCTTAATCTATCAGGGGATTGGCGGTATTTATTGTCTCTGTCAGTGATAACACCTTAATCTATCAGGGGGTTGGCGGTATTTATTGTCCCCGTCAGTGATAACACCTTAATCTATGAGGGAGTTGGCGGTATTTATTGTCCCTGTCAATGATAACACCTTAATCTATGAGGGAGTTGGCGGTATTTATCGTCCCTGTCAGTGATAACACCTTAATCTATGAGGGAGTTGGCGGTATTTATTGTCCCTGTCAATGATAACACCTTAATCTATGAGGGGGTTGGCGGTATTTATCGTCCCTGTCAGTGATAACACCTTAATCTATGAGGGGATTGGCGGTATTTATCGTCCCTGTCAGTGATAACACCTTAATCTATGAGGGGATTGGCGGTATTTATTGTCCCTGTCAATGATAACACCTTAATCTATGAGGGGGGTGGCGGTATTTATCGTCCCTGTCAGTGATAACACCTTAATCTATGAGGGGGTGGCGGTATTTATCGTCCCTGTCGGAGATTGTTCAGCTATATCGTGAATATCAGACTTACTTAGGGGAGATATTCTCTTACAAAGAATACGAACTGTCATCTGAGGTGAGAGGTCAGAAGTCAACAACCTTAAGCAATCTGTCACCTGGGTTTTCCTCTCGAGTGACGTCAAACCAATCAACCTTGTGTGTTTGGATATACTGTTACAGGGCCAAAACTCGAGAGTCCAAACTTTTGATAGAGCTGATTGTTCATATGAGACTCTATTTTCACATGAACTTGCGCTATCTGAAATCAAATCCCGTCAATATCGATGTGTATATGGGAAAAGGTGTTCATTGTCCTATGAGAGGTTCACAATTTTCTCTCGAACTCTGTTTTCACTGGTCATTTACCACCATGATATAACTGATATCATGTTAAAAGTGTCGTTAATCATAAATATGCATAATACTAATACAATAATAATAATAAAATATATGTACAATGTATTGATATTTTTCTTTATACTATTTTCTTTTATTTACTTATGGGGATACATATTGTTATCATGTTTTTCATTAAAGATTTAGTGAATTTTTTTCTAATACGTTTTCCGTATAACATGTAGAATTACGAATATATTACTCGACAGTATACAATTATGGCCTTCTTAGGAGGTGGACATCCAGAATTGTCAACTTGTGGGGGTTATTTTCCCCGAGGGCTTGAGGGAAAACAACCCTCACAAGTTGACAATTCTGGATGTCCACCGACTAAGATGGCCATAATCGTTTTATTAACCGAACAACGGACAAAAAGTGATACCTTTATGATAACAGTCTAAAATTGACAATAGACAAGAAGTGATACTTATATGACAACAGACACTAAAATTGACAATAGACAAGAAGTGATACTTATATGACAACAGACACTAAAATTGACAACGGACAAAAAGTGATACTCATATATGACAAGACCTTGAAATTGACAATGGACAAAAAGTGATACAGCTTGAGATCAATATATTGTACATGTATGTACATTTGTATGTGTAAGCAAGTTGACAATTATGGATGTCCACTGACTGAGCTAGCGGCAAACCGACCTGCAGTTGCCATATTTTCTACACAAACAGACGATTTCCGGTTATCGTCACCTAGCGGAAAAAAAATTGGGGTTGTCGAGGGTGAAAATACTATTATTTACCTCGCACGGTGAATTTTTAGGGTTGTCGGTCGAAGGAAACGTTGCAATTGTCAAAGTCATGTGACCGCTGATCGGACCAATTCTAGATATATATATATATATAGAGGTATAATAATCATTACTGATACATACTCTATTCTGAAGTTGTCCAATGAGGCCAGTCCAAGACGACCCGTTAGTTAAATAACCCCAGTCACCGTCTGTTGGTTCTACTATATCATACCTAAACATGATAAAAACAACCACAAGAAATGAACAATCAATAATTCTACAATATAATTTTAATTGAAGAAATATGAATTTACCACCAGACTCTGAATTAAGTATAATCATGTATTCTATGAAAATATTTGTTTTATTTAAAAAGCAGACATTGAATTAAATATAAGTAGATCTATATATGTATAGAGTAAAAGTTCCGTTATATTATATTCAGTCATTCGAAATGACATTCTTCCTGTTCCAGAACAAAAATATGTTTATGAACAAATTATAAATTAACTTAATGTGAATACTGTAATCTGATTGGCTGATCCTCCTAGAGGAACATTTTGGTTTTAATAATTGATACCCTGTATTGTGACGTCACCAACATATTCATTCGCCAACATTCCCACGAGTCTTTAATGTTGCGTAATTAGAGGAGAAATTGAAAATACTGTTTTTGTTGTCTGAATTCACCTGACTAAAACCGAACCGAGTATCTTAAGCACTGGAGGCGACCAAGCAAACCATGATACCACCGAGATAGTCAGTTGAAATTACTTATACAAGTTAAATAAAAATATATTTTACTTACGTAAAATTTAATTGTCTGCTCAACTCATCTAACAAATCAATACAAAGTCCTTTCCATGTGCCATTTAATGTGTATTCAAAGGGGTTATACTGAAAAAAAGGGCCGTATAACATGAGACGGAGACGATCCTGAATATGTCCAATATAACCGGTAATTTCTGCAGTCTACTCCGGATCTCAGAAATTCAAATAGAAGAATGTTTTGTAAAATAAATGTTTAATGTCAAGATAAGTCTTCCATACATTTACATGTCTTTTGTCGTATATTAATTAATATTCACGTACATTTCGACTTTGTCGTTATTTTAGTTTATGTTGGACATGAATTATGTTGATGTCTAATTATTTTAAAAAGAAGGACCGATCTTTATTATAGAATCCAAATGGATTTTTGTTAGAACATTTAAGTCAACGTGCAAAAGAAGAGTGGATTTCATTTCGAGTGAAGACAAAATGGAACCGTTATTGGATATTACATGCATTTTATTGCTTAAATGATAATTAAAAAAAATCACCATTTGTAATTATAAAGAAGATTTAAGTCACAACATCTCTTGCTGATGCGTTGCTTCCTGTTACACAAACATTTGTTTTCGGTTGCAAGATTGTTAAACAACAGAAAAAAACATCAGAAAATAAATGTGCTTTTTTTAGTGTCCGAAACCACAGAAATTTCACACCGCAGAATTGGTAAGTGAGTTATTGCTTAACGCAAAATAAAAATGTTTTCATCTATATCATGGCGACAACAAGTTACTTTCGATGAGATGATGAAGAGGTCACCTTTGTGCTAGTCCAACACGCTTAGTTAGACTTCACTGGTGTTAGCTCGATGAAAGAACAGTCCGCGAGTAGACATGTCGCTACCTCGGACACATTATCCTGATTCCGAGCCAACCAATCTTTAAATTTATTCCTAAAGCTGTCTGCTTAGTAGGGAAACATCAGATACCAGTTTTATTTAAAAAAAAACAAGTTTGACGAGACCGGGTTTGAACATACGATCTATCACTTTCTAGGCGAGCATGCCAACCATTACACAACCAATGCTGTTGTAGTCTTTGACTTCCTTAACCTTAATACTGAGTGTTGACCGGATAAGCAACACATTTCACTTTTATAGTCTTTGACCATACCGGAACTCGAACCAACTTTATACCACCGATTTAGTTATCTCAAACTGGAACAAGATGTTGCACGCTACGTCGTGCTAAGAATACCCCCCACTCAAAAATTCTAAGTCACACGGTAAGCAGGAAGTAGATGTGCAGTAAACATGGAAAGGGGAGACACGGTACAAGTCACCATGCCAAAGCCACATACCAAATATACAATAATTTCTTCCAGTAGCAGTTGAGGTCTACTTGACAGCCATTACCATTCGGTTGTCAATTTCCTACTCTCCATGTTTATAGATAGAGCGGAAAAAGTGTAGAAATCTGGTAACCCCAATAATGAGTGATTGTTGTTCAGTGCCAACAGGGCAATTGTTCCGCGACAACATTCGCTTAAATGATGATATCTGCTTTGTACCAGACCAACACGTTGATTTAGATTTTTATAGCGCTACTTCACTGGAACAATCATCCGCGGGTAGACATGTCGCTCCACTCGGACACATTGTCCACTCCTTAGGCAACCAGTTTTTACCTTTCTTCTTAATGGTGAGTGATTTACGGAGAAGCAACAAATACCAATTTTATAGGCTGGTTTGACTCGGACGCAGCTCGAACCCATGCGCTACCTCACTCGAGTCGAGCACGCTAACCATTACATCACCGATGCGGTTGTATAACCCTAATAAATAAAAACAGTGTGTTCTTACAACACTTAGTGGCGTTTGTTCCTCCCTAACGGTTATTTTGTTGACTCTTTTATCTAACAAGTTTAGTTCCTCATGTATACAATCAGAGCATTACTGTGGCGGTGGTCTATTTGACCCCCGAATTTTATGTGACATAAGTCAGTTAGACCTATTACATACTCGTTATGTAAAATGTTTTCATGTAGTTAATAAATAAAGATGAAAGGAATAATTGGTCCTTTCAAGTCCAATTAAAACTTATTATAAATGTCAGTGCCTTGTCAGTTAGTGATTTCACATTATTATTACGGTTTACAATGTTAGCGGAACAATCTAGTGAAGGATCCGATTTTGTCGAGATAATTAGACGAGCAACACGAAAACTAAACGTGAAGCCAATAGAGAACAAATACATGTACCATCTTAAAACGTTAGTAGTTCAAGATCTCTTGTAGTTTTGGTGATACATATCACACTCTTTCAACACGAAAATAATTTACAAAAATAAAGAATCGTATCTACAGAGATGTTTAGGGTTTATCATCGGGTTTGTAACAAACTTAGGACGACGGGTGTCACTATTAAAGCAGGAACTGCATACCCATGGTGTTCAGTGAGGTTTGTGTTGCTCAATCTTTAGTTGTGCGTGTAGTGTTTTGTAGGCCATTGTTTGTCCCTTTTCTTTCTGTTATTGTTTTGTCTTTGATTTATATGTTATGTTTGCGGTCTGCCGACTTCGCGCAGTTTTAATTTCGCGATGTTCGAGATATAAAAAAAAATCAACCAAAGCGTTTCTCACAAGCGCTCATGTCACGGAATTGCTCCATTTTTTCTTATTATCCAAGAATATATAGGTCCGGCATATTTCCCATTGTTGTTACCATAAGATTGTATGGATATATGGACACGAACGCGATAAATAAAGGAAAAGGAGATAAAATAATAAAGAAATTTTTTTGCAAATAAATATGTAAACAGAAAGTTAAAAAAGGGGGTAGCAATTGCGTGCCACAAGTGCCTGTGGTCATTCTTTGTTAATGTGACCTAACCGATATAAACAAATCTGTGGGCACTTTTAATGTTATTAGTGTCCGTGACGTGCTAATAAAAAACGCATAAAGATATAAATATTTGATAACAACTTCCGTCTCTAAATCCCCATTGCTTCCAAAACCTGACAGCCCAGTCTTTCAAAGCGCAAATATGGAAGTAGAACAATTATTATGACGTTGTCCAGTTAGTAATTCACCTGTTGGTAAAGAGTTTGAAATTGTGAAACATTTCCGAAGACCCTTCTTCCTTTGAAACTATGATTCTGGACTGTTGAATTATATAAAAAGTATACACGAGTGTTGACATTATTATATGTGTATTACTTGTAGGGAGAGGATAGTCCATAAGTTGTGATAACTTTTTGTCCAATCACATTGCTGTTTTATTTGCAATGAAATAATATTAAACTAAACACTAAAAACGAGTGTGGTGATACGGAAAGGTCATACAGGGGCGGATCCAGGATTTCAAGTTAGGGGGCGCACTTAAAAGAATCGCGCCGAGTGGAGCGATGTGCGAAAATTTTTGGGGTATTTCGTGTGAAAAATCACGATTTTACGCAAAAAAAATCATATTTTTTCCGCCCCTGTCATATACTGTTTCATTAATATTTTTAAATACAAGGTTTGACTTTTTATTGTTTTATAATATTGTTGCTTCATGTGTTTCCATGTAACTTTGGTAGTAAATAGCTCACCTCTAGTGTTGAAACAATTAACCTTTTTCCGTTAAATCCGTGATGAACATTTGGAAAAATAACTGAATCTATATAAATTTCTCCATTGAGGGCTATCTGACCTACTGTAGACCATCGACGACCAGATTTACAAAACATGAGAGTCTTAATAGGAAACCGCAACGATTCTGCATACTTTTTCCTAGTCTGAAAACAATATGAATCAAAATAAACCATGTGATTAACATTAAATTAAAGTCTAGCTTAACACAACAGAACAACATTTTACCTACAATAATAGCGAAAATAAACGGACAATGTGAAGCTCTTACAACGTGGACGTAAATTGGTTATTGCAAGCCACTATTTCCATACCCTTTTATTTGCAGGAATCAAACGCTCCATCTATAGACCTATCACAACTCTAACGGTCCATCTATAGACCTATCACAACACTAACGGTCCATCTATAGTCCTATCACAGTACTAACGCTCCATCTATAGACCTATCACAGTACTAACGGTCCATCTATAGACTTATCACAGTACTAACCTTCAACAAACACCATCTGCTGTCTTCAATCGTGTTCTAATTAAGCTGAAACACTGCCTATGTGACATTAAACAATAATCGATCAATCATAATAGATGCCATTAATTACTATTAGTCCTCGATGGTATCGTTTACTCATTGTCTGTCCGTGCTTCGTTACTGACATCAATCATAAGATGTGCAAAATTCATAAATAATTCAATTATTATTAAATAATTTTATCTCCCATAGGCATTTGTTACACTAGCCTTTTGATATTCTGACACCTGATGATATTTAAGTTATCTTCTTTCCACCTTTTGACACTGACTGTACATGATGAAGATTATGCCAGAATAGCTATAGCCGTTGGTTTAGTCAACATTATAACCTCGTGCTTACTCTACTGTGACGATTGTAGTAGTCTGTGCATACCATGTTGTTTATATTTTAATGACCAAAAATATGCTTTAGTTCTAAATAATAAACGATAGAAAAAACCTGCATATATTCACTTCCACACAAAAAGACCACATACTTTCACACAAATGAATGACAACATAAACATGGACAGCACAATAGCATGGTCAATGAAAGACAACATAAACATAGACAGTACAATAGCATGGTCAATGAAAGACAACATAAACATGGACAGTACAATAGCAGGGTCAATGAAAGACAACATAAACATGGACAGTACAATAGCAGGGTCAATGAAAGACAACATAGACATGGACAGTACAATAGTAGGGACAATGAAAGATAACATAAACATGGACAGTACAATAGTAGGGACAATGAATGACAACATAAACATGGACAGTACAATAGCAGGGTCAATAAAAGACAACATAGACATGGTCAGTACAATAGTAGGGTTAATGAATGACAACATAGACATGGACAGTACAATAGCAGGGTCAATGAAAGACAACATAAACATAGACAGTACAATAGCAGGGTCAATGAAAGACAACATAAACATAGACAGTACAATAACAGGGTCAATGAAAGACAACATAGACATGGACAGTACAATAGTAGGGACAATGAAAGACAACATAAACATAGACAGTACAATAGCAGGGTCAATGACCGACAACATTATAATCATAAATTTTCCTAATAGGTGCAGCAATATACCAGCTTCTCCTGCATATGGTGTTTACATCTCGCAATTGATTCGTTATGCAAGAGCCAGTAGCAATTATTCTGATTTCTTGAAGCGTCATCTTTGTCTGAAAAACAGGCTACTGGACCAGGGCTATAAAAAGATTCGCCTTATTCGATCTCTTAAAAAGTTTATATTCCGATATCAAGATCTTGTCGAAATATATTCTGTTTCTGCAGATACAATAGTAAAAGATACATATTCATATAGTGAAAATGTATAAAGATAAGGATTTGGTATACGTGGTATACAATGTCAAAAATATTTTTTGTGAATGTGTGACGTAAAAATGCTTTTGACATTTACAGTCGTAATAAAAATACTTCAAAGGACTCATAGGGTGTATTTCTTTGGACTGTTCCGAACATATTCCAAACATTCCATGTGCCCTTGGTCAATGAAGTGGTTTAGAACTTTTTGGACAAACAATATAGTGGAAAAGTTAACTCTGTTATTTCTGTCAGCAATGAATGACGACGATGATGAGATGAATTTGGAAGAATCGGTAGTTACTGTAGCCATAGTTGCTGCTTCCACGTAATTTAACCTTTAATTATAATATTATCACCGGAGCTTGACGTTTTATTAATAAAATAGATGTAGGACTAAGGGTACAAAAAGGGTGCCGTCTCATATATAAAAACAACAAGCTGCTTGACGTTTTATCAATAAAATAGATGTGCAAACTGAACGAACAATAAATGACGGATACATGTAATCGTTATATTATATAATTTCCATAGAGTGTTTTAACATATAAAGAGGTTAGGTACCGATAAAGCAGATCTGAAAAGGGCAGATCTGAGATTTTAATTGAGGGGCGTGAATCAAAAGATTATTACCGACAGGGCGTAGCTCCCTATACGCAAAAACGCAGTTGCGTACACATAGAAAAATCAGCCAAAAACGGAAAGCGTGTTTTTACAATGAAATAAAAGTTTTAAAGTGTGGATAGGTTCAGTTTATGTTTCGATGCTCTTTGGACTAGATTACAAGATATGAAAATATGAACTACGCACCGGAATTTCGTAGTCATCCCTGTACGTTTATTGCTTTACTTTCTGAAAGTTTTAAGTGCACTAAGTTTAATATGGCATCCTCACCATATTTGTTTTCACCGCCGTATCCAGATGTTTTGGCAGCTGAGTCGTCTAATTTGAGTGATGAGGATAAATATAGAGTTCTAACAGAGAGCTGGGGAAAAGTGCACCTATACAACTTCCCTACCAGGTATAATTACATAAATTGTGTTACTAAAGTACGAAATTGTAATGGGAAATTGAATTGTAATGAATGATTTCTATTTATGAGCATTTTATGAAATGCTCAAAAATGTAAATCATTCCTTAGACGTTACGATATCAGTATTAAAAGTAAGTATTTCTTCTTATGCATTCCATATGTTCTATACCTACAATTAGTATAGGTACCCTGCGGTTAACTTACTTCTGTAGCGAAATTGGTGGGGTTCGTGTTGCTGGTCTCTGTATATATTTTTACTTTTGTCTTGCTTGGTGTTTGTCGTTGTCATTCTGTGTGTTTTCGGACTTGTTTTCGTCCATGGATTTCCCCTCTTTGTTCATCCTCCTTTTTGGCACTTTGGTATTTTCACTTTTCTTACTGTGTCAAAACGTTTGTGTGTGTGTGTGTGTGTTAGGCAGTCAACGGCAATTTTTTCAAATCGGCCCAATCGGCCCTATGGCATAGAAACGGTTAAATAGTAACAATATTTTACAACAGGAACTCTTGTTTCTTTCTAGAATGCTGTCCAAATGTAACCGAAAAGCAAAGGCAAACTGGTTTTCAGAAACCAAATGGTTGCGATACTCTGAGTCAGATGATAATATTTATTGTGGTCCATGCAGGTTGTTTGGATCTATAGATGCAAAAGAGAAAACATTAGGAGTTACCCCAGTAAAGGATTGGAGTAATGCAGTGAAACTTATTCAACGCCACATTGCATCCACATCCCATGAGGCTTGTTTGAAATCGGCCGACAACTTCATCAGCATAATGGAAGGGAAGTCCAAATCTGTCACAAGACAAATATCTAGTCAGTACGACAAAGTAGTCTCAAGAAATAGGAAAATTTTGGGCATTATAATTGAAACCATTGTACTTTGTGGAAATCAGAACATGGCATTACGGGGTCGTGAAGACGATAAAAGTAACTTCATGGCGATTTTGAAATACAGAAGTCAAGATAACGAACTTTTAAGAGAACACCAGGAAGCAGCATCGGAGTCAAAAGCATTTAACAAAACTACGTATCTTTCCCCAGAGATTCAAAACGAAATAATCGATATATGTGGTAATATGATAAGTGATGGTATCATCAAAGCTTGTAATAGTGCACCCTGTTTCGCCTTCATAGCAGATGAAGCCACTGATGTAGCTACAATTGAACAAATGGCACTGTGTCTACGCTTTTATGATGAGGAGGAAAAGTGTATCCGAGAGGAGTTTATTGGATTTGCTGAATGCAAGTCAACAACAGGTGAAGCATTAACAAATTCTTTCTTGGATAACCTCCGTTACAAAGGAGTAATCATTAACAGAATGCGCGGACAGGGATACGATGGCGCTGCAAACATGTCCGGAAAATATAGAGGGGTGCAGGCCAGAATACGTGAAGTTATACCGGGTGCAAAATACACCCATTGCAAGGCTCATAATCTTAATTTGTCCATTGTCCATGCATGTAAGGAACCTATGGTTACAAACCTCATGAACACTCTTCAGGAAATAGCATTCATATTCGATTATTCGGGGAAGAAACTAGGAATCTTCAAAGAACATCTTTCTGATGATGAAAACGCTAAAGATAATATGGAAGGT
>MJUT01044116.1:97758-120576 GCA_002080005.1 Gigantidas platifrons | reverse complement strand
ATGTGCTTAGAATTATACAGAGTTAAAATAACAAGATAAATTTGACATGTGCTTAGAATTATACAGAGTTAAAATAACAAGATGAATTTGACATGTGCTTAGAATTATACAGAGTTAAAATAACAAGATGAATTTGACATGTGCTTAGAATTATACAGAGTTAAAATAACAAGATGAATTTGACATGTGCTTAAAATTATACAGAGTTAAAATACAAGATGAATTTGACATGTGCTTACAATTATACAGAGTTAAAATACAAGATGAATTTTACTATCTAAATGTTGGTAGTAAAACATATCTGTCTTCCTGTACGATTTAAATAATATTTCCTATATATTCCATTGGCAAGTAAAATTAGAAATTTTCCAACTGACAGAATATTTAGCCAACAACTGTTTTACATATAGATGGGTGTCATACGTAACATTTTCGCCAAATTTAATAGAAATACAATTGACCTGTAAAATATATAAAATACACAACATGACACTGCCGTTTTCTACGAGATTTCTGCTAATATTAAAGGCATACAGGCTGTCAGAATTGATTTTTTTTTGTTTACATTAAAATTTGTCAATATTCGATGTTTTATACTAATAAAATGTTCTGAACAAGAAGCCAGGTTAAAAAAAAAATATGTTATAATGTCGTAATCAGTGAAAAGAATTCGAACGTATGTTGGTGGAATCGCCATTAAACACAACCTAATTATAAGTCGGTTGCTTTTCCGAAGTTTGCCGAACACTGCTATAAATAACCGAGTAAGCATGTTGCATGCAAATTCGTTAGAATTGATATAATTTAAGAAATACATCTATGAAATTGGATCCCGGGGTAATCAGTTAATAGTATATAATGTTATTTAGTAAGAATGACACTTAAAATCTGAAATACGTGAGGAAATCAATAAAAACAAACCCAACTCTGCAAAGGGGCCCGATAAAGGGAACATTGTAAACAAATTGTATTGCATATTATTGACAACACTTGTATTGTCTTGATTATATTTTTTTTAGAAAAAAAACCAGACATGAAGTTCATTATTTTAGTCTCTAATTTAAAAGAGATATCATCTAGCGTTTTCTCCTGCAAAAAAAAGAATATTTAAAAAACTGCAATACAATTCTACTGTCAAAATACGATTCGGCCATAAAAAAGATACTAAATTATGCTTACCGTATACGTGTTGAAAAATGGAGTAGGTCGGTATAACATCTTTTTTTAATTTTTACATAGATCTTGCTGAATCCTCCTTTTTGTGTCATTTTTGTGTAGAATCCGTTAATGTTTTTGTTCTTCCACTATTCGATTTATGCCATGTGCACATTTTCTTCATGAACAAACAATTTCGCACTTGCGCAAACGCTTTCCCGAATGAGATCACTGTCAGGTCGTATGAATATTGCGCGGGTAAACATTGATACTTTACTGGATGCAAGAAAATCAAACAGCGACGTATTTCCCTCGTTCTAGGCTATTTACGTATGGTATTATGAAAAATTCCAACTACAATTAGTATAAAACATCGAATATTGTCAACTTTTAATATAAAAAAAAAAAAATTCTGACAGCCTGTATGCCTTTAAGACAAAATACTGATTTTTCATGTTAACAAAACTCCCTACGATTTCATGCCTGATAACACGTTGAAACTGAAACATATGTGAATATTAGATGTTAATTGATATATTAGATTTTCGTTCCATATTACATAAGAACATAGTATCTAGGTCTAACATAGAATATATAACATGCTTACTTTGTGTAGAGTCTCTGATGCTCAATATACCTTATTAAATTGTCATTAAAGTTGTGATTTCGTTTCCTGCTCGTGGCGAAGTGCACGTGATATAACTTTATGAAATATAAAGTTTGTCAATGACTTCCGGTAAGTCGTTGGTTTTCGCCTATATATACAGATTAATACATGGGCATTTCCATATTGGCCTGGTTATCATCCCGAGACACCCATATTGGCCTGAGACGAAGTCGAGGGGCCAATATGGACCGAGGGATGAAAACCAGGCCAATATGGAAATGCCCATGTATTAAACTATTTATTATATACTTCCGACATCTGCAGACGTAAACACCGGAAGTTGTTTATTTTGTCTGGAACGCACGAGGGACACCTAATAACCGCTTATTTTCCCGGGGTGTGAAAATATGGACAGTTTACTTCCGGTCATATTGGTCATACAAAAATACCTTTATTTTAACTAAGTATGTAATAAACCCAAATAATCAAATTGTCCTCCATAATATAACTGTATTATTATTATTATCATTATTATTATTATATACTATAGCTGAACCTAGTTAATATCGTTATAATAAGACGTTACATTTCACCGTATCCTCTGTATTTAATGTTCATAAAGTACCGTTTTCTTTGCTTTGTATTTATTTACTTGGATCAGGTTATAGAGAATTCTGAATATTGCCTCTGTATCTTTACATGTTTATTTTTTTACTCAAAGAGTCACAAGTTGTGACAAAGTTTAAATTGTAAATATAGTATGTGAAATACATTTGTAATCTTCATTGCATGAAATGGATACTTTGTTCCGCATTAAAGGGAGGTAAATCCTACAAAAAATTGTAGCGACCCGTATAATATTATAATCAAATCGTAAATGTGGAAATGGTCGATTGGAAAGATTTGGGTACCATTAAATTATCTTACCTGCCTGGGCAATATTAAATTATCTTACCTGCCTGGGAAATATTAAATTATCTTATCTGCCTGGGAAATATTAAATTATCTTACCTGCCTGGGCTATATTAAACAGGGAGTAATTTTGAACTCGTTTCCATATAATTTCTGTTGTAATATTTAATTGGCCATGTTCACAAACGTGGTTATATGTCAGCTGATCTGTGATTGGCTCCTTAGTTACAATGACACCTGTATAGATAATAACGAAAAGAAACAGTGATATATATTAAAACAAATAAGTTAGATATATTGTGAGAACATAATTTACCGTTTTGTGCACAGGTACTTACGGAAAGGATCGTGTCATCTTTTTGTATTTGTTTTGTTTTCTTTTAGAATATACATTTTAGTCACTAATATTTGTAAGATGATCTTAAAAATAAATAAAATATGTTCTCACAAGATATTTAAATGAAAATCTTCTCAGTGTGAAGTCACTAAAAAAATATTAATACACTGGAAGAGGAAAAACCACTATTGTGCTTGACTTTTCGAAGATAATATTACTTGGAGAAAACCCAGAAACATCCAAATTCGCCTTGGCACAAAATTGAAAACTGAAAACGCGGGAAAAAAGTTAACATAATCCCAATTTGCATTCATTTACATCCTTTTTTGTGGTCAATATTTGAGTCGGAAAGCACCTACATTTGTAGTCACACAACATTAGTTTCTTTAAGAATTTGACAGTGGATTGTTCTCCTCCCTCAGACATACCAGACCTTAGCCGATTGTTGGCTATCCTGCTTAGACCCTTTGGCTATCCAAAGACTTTTCAATTATTTGGCTTTTAAATATTTTGGCTTTAAGCGAACCTGATGAAGGTTATTCCAGAAACACGTCGCGTGCACTAATCGTGATAACTTCGTTTGTATTGTTCTACATCTAGTACATTTGCACCATCAATCAAAGTTTGAAGATATCAAAGTGGTAATTAGAATCAGGTGTCAAAAACAGAAGATGTCGTTGTTGTTTTATTGTTTATAAATAAATAAATAAATAAATAAATAAATAAATAAATAAATAAATAAATAAATAAATAAATAAATAAATTAATTAATTAATTAATTAATTAATTAATTAATTAATTAATCAGAAAGAAACACTTGCATAGAGCAGACAAAACAAACTACATTTGAGTGGGTGGACATATGATACATAATACTGGCATCAACCCGTGTCGCGTGTATATGTAAAATTAGAAATAAAATAATTCAATTATCCTTCATGTAGACTACATTTTTATACTTGAAAGCAAAAATACATTGAAAAACAAATTAATGCTAAATCTGGTTTCTACGTACCGACATGTGACAACCAGAGTGCTAATAAGGAACTATTTGATTTGTCTCCCACAGCTACGTATGTGACGTCACTTTTCGCATGTTCTTTGCTTTATGTTTGCGTCAGGTAAACCGTTAATAAAGTATTGAATTGAATTAAATATATTAGAACGCGAATACAGGGGCGTAACAAAGTATAAATTAATGTGTAGGCAAGATCGGCAAGGGGTCTGGGGACCACTGAAGGTACACGGGGGNCCATCAATCAAAGTTTGAAGATATCAAAGTGGTAATTAGAATCAGGTGTCAAAAACAGAAGATGTCGTTGTTGTTTTATTGTTTACAACATAAATAAATAAATAAATAAATAAATAAATAAATAAAGGATGTCCCCTGGAGCTCAGCGATTTTTAGGATTTTAAATGGACAAGAAACTTCATTTTTTTGTTAGGAAATTACGACAACTCAATCAACAATATTCAACAATAAAGAGGAGGATTAGAAAAATAAACTGTTTAAATACTGCAGTAAAAATAGATGAACAGAGATCCGATGTTTAAAAAAAACATGTCAATGTGTTCCAGATAGCTCTAAATTGACATTTTAATCTATAATTACATATTTGATACTTTAATCAATTGAAATGTTTAGCAAGCTTTTTAGATTGATGAATTCCCCGGGATCAAATCAAATTACAAATTACTGTCTATATTTGATTTTTTTAGGTGACAGGTTTCTTGTATTGATATAGAAATGTATTGTACGTCTAAATATAGCAGTTACTTATATTTAAAAAAATCGAAGTGAGGGTTGCATTATTGCATCTTCACTAGCCTAAGGTTACGATCCGCTCTACTGAAGATGAGTAGAGCGGATCGTAACCCTTGGCTGGCGAAGATGCATTACTATAACTAGACTGTTACCTGCTTGGAAATGTAAATGTGTGCGCGTCAGTCCACTCAGCTTCAAGTAGGTTTAATTTATCTATGTATGACAAATTGCTCAAGGTAATGCCTGTTTTTCGCACTAGCACTGGCGACACTAGAAGGACCTTCTGAGATTGCTTCTGACACATTTATGTCACGATCACCCTGGTCTTTATCGGGAGTGGGCTGTTGAGTGTCAGACTTTAGCCTAAAAAACCTGTCAAGTTTTCTTTGACTAATATTTATGTTGCAAAAACACTTTTTGCAGTAATTATCACTTCACCAAAAAGAGCGAGCTACTATAGAAGCATTTAATTGACGAGACCCCAAACGGAGAAACACGATCGTGTTTCCACACTTTATTCAGAGCATGCTACCAGCCTACATTGACAGTATAGAACCTTTGGTAGCAAGCGCGCATACACAAATGCAAATGAAGCAAGCAATTTTTATTTTTGTAGTGGGGGGTTGCTATATTTTTAAAATATGTGTAGGCATGTGCTTTTTTGCTACCGTTGTTGTTACGCCCCTGGAATATATCTTTCAATTTTTTTTTTAATTTGCATCCTTAATTTCAATATTGTGACTGCCACACGTTCATCTCTCATGATTTTAATTTGTAAAAAAAAAACAAAAAAAAACAAAAAAACAAAGAAAAAAAAACAACATTTGAATTAGAATTAATCAACATGTTTTTAAAAAAAAATCTCATAAATAATTCATGACTACGATAATTTCATAATTTCTTTCTTCTCGGGTAATGAGTATCTAGAGGCTTAGTATACACATGTTATATTTGTAAAAAATAACACTTTGTTGTCTGACACAAGTTTTTCCAGCATATGAAATCTACTCCCGAGTACAATAATTTACAATATGTTTTGGCATGCGCAAATGAAAATATATCCTAATGTAATATACATATAAATAAACACAGAACGATATACAGAAACATAGGTAGAGACTTTATATGAAACAATGGAAAGGAAAATGAATACTTTTGGAGATGTGTGTTGATTCTTTGAATCATTCTGGACGTATGATTTGGGTTTTATGGTGTTTAACGCCACTTTCAGCAATATTTCAGTTATATCGTATAATGGTTTTATTGGTTTAGACAATGGTAAACCTTTTGGAGTCTTTAATACATGTTTAAAAATAGTTATATTTTCTTGATATGTTAGGAAATTATCTCATTTTCTAAAGAGGTTTACATCCATATTAGTGTTAGAAGGTAGCCAATTAAGACTGTTAAATAATATTTCCATATAATCTGTATATGTATCGCAATCAAAGAAGGTATGGCGAGAATTTTCACATGGTGCGCCACAGTAACAGGAAGCATTTGATAAAATCTAAACTTTACATAAATCGTAATTTAAGAAGGATGCATTGCAGCGAATCTGTTATAATTATCTTCAATTCTCTAGGACCGTAGGAATGATATCTCAGAATTGGTATTGAGGTTGAACTGCGGATTACCTTTTTAAATTTAGATAATGTGTCAATATTACGTACTGAAAGATTAAGGTTATTCCATTCCCTTAATGTATCTGGTACGAAAAAAATCGCTGGTTACAGAACGTCCACAGAATGAAATATAGTATCGTTACCATTTCGAAGGGGATCTATAGTCTTAATTTCTCTATATTTTGTGTTGGTAAATATTGGAAGTCTGGTAATAATTCTAGCTGCTTCCAACTGTAGTCTCTCCAACTTAATGAATTAAACACCACAATTGTCCCATACCTCACATGTATACTCAAATATTGGTCGTAAATAAATTAAGTATATTTTTCTAAATCTTATCTTTTTAGTTTAAATGTCAGCTTACGTAATACACATATGTTTTTGGAGACATGTGATTTTATTATATTTTCTACATGTTTATTCCATTTTGCTTCCCATCTAAATGTTATTACCAAATGTATATGGTCATTATGGTGAGTCAAGCATTTGCTCCGTTCAACACAACAAGCGAATGCCACATACGGAGGGGTTTTATTCCACAGAGATGAAACTATGTCATAATTGACGCAAGAAAACGAAAACAATACATGTATTGCTAAGCATTATATCCATGTAGATGGAGCAATTTAGATTGCCTAAGAAAGATGATATACTCGATAGGGTCGCGTTCCTATGTCCTGCAACCCGTCACCAACGATCATTCCTGCGAGTTATAGCTCATTATGAGCTGCTAAATACTGTTTTACGTGGCTTTCGAATTCCACCCACTCATTTATGTTCCTCCCAAAGCGCGAGTTGTGAATTTGTTTAATCACAGCGTACAACATGATTTGTATTCCCCCGGAGAAGCAGCAATTTAAACACTGTGCACAGTCTATATTCATTTCATGTCAAGAAGTAATTTCCATTAAAATTTTCTGTTGAATAAAAAAAAAAAAAAAAAAAAAAAAAAAAAAAAAAAACATAAATACAACCGGAAAAAAACCCATAAATACAACCGGAATAAACAGATAGCAACTTAAATGTAGCCTAATATATCTATGTTGGGTTTAGTATTCGATTTGATTAACAATGATTTCAGAGAGTGGAAAAGGCAAACTAATTATAGACATGCAATTATTAATTACATTTTAAAAAGAGAAATGTATAATAATTTCAATTAATAGTATATCATATATAAGCTCCACATATAGGTTTTTAACAGTATGTTAATTATATATCAGGGATGTCTTCTTTCTATTCCCACTTTTTAAAATAACCTATTCCAGGTATTCCCACTGACAAATAACAAAAGATGTTGTTACAGTTAATTTCTTGTTTTTGCAATTATCATCCAATTAATTCTTACCTGTCATTTTACCTGTATTTTATGTCAAATATTGCAGAAAAAGGCAAAATATTATTTGTGTGAAGTAAGTGTTAATAAAATAAATCAGAAACTAGAATGAAGCAGGGAGGACAGTTCTGTTGATGGAAGAACTTACAGAACTGAGTGTATATAGCTAAAGGTAAATGTAACTCCAGCTGCTATATATAGAACCCGCAAGAGTTTACCTGACTAAATGTTACTCCAGCTACTATATGTAGAAAACGTAAGAGTTTACCTGAGTAAATGTTACTCCAGCTACTATATGTAGAAAACGTAAGAGTTTACCTGAGTAAATGTTTCTCCAGCTACTATATGTAGAACACGTAAGATTTTACCTGAGTAAATGTTACTCCAGTAACTATATGTAGAATACCCTAAGAGCTTGCCTTGGTAAATGTTACTCCATGTACTATATTTAGAACACGTAAGAGTTTACCCAAGTAAATATTACTCCAGCTACTATATGTAGAACACGTAAGAGTTTACCTAAGTAAATGTGACTCCAGCTACTATTTGTAGAACACGTAAGAGTTTACCTAAGTAAATGTTACTCCAGCTACTATATGTAGAACACGCAAGAGTTTACCTAAGTAAATGTTACTCCTGCTACTATATGTAGAACACGTAAGCGTTTACCTAAGTAAATGTCACTCCAGCTACTATATGTAGAACACGTAAGAGATTACATAAGTAAATGTTACTCCAGCTACTTTATGTAGAACACGTAAGAGTTTACCTAAGTAAAAGTTACTCCAGCTACTATATGTAGAACACGTAAGAATTTACCTAAGAAATTCAGGTAGGCACCACTTTCCGTTCAATGTATTAAAATGTCAGAATTTATTATTTTCGTCAGTTCAGTACAAAAGTTTTGATCTAGCCATCGACTCTCTTTAATAGAACTAATATTATATTTATTACAATTTTGTATCACGAAGACTAAATATATAATGTATACTGTTCTTTAAAATAACGCTATTCGCCAATATGTGATGGTTGACCTTTTACTCACAAGTGGAAAACACTTGCATGATCGCATCATTTCATTAAGAGTGGAGGTTTTGGCTCATATAAGTTGTGTAACCCCGCCACTCTTTATTGAAGTGCATGTACCGACACAGGAAAGTGAGCGGTCATGTATTTGTATGGTAGGGTTATCAATGTTGTCTCTATATACAGCTTTAATATTTGATTTTGGAGTTGTCATATCAGTGTGGTGTTTTGGAGTTGTCATAGCAGTGTGGTATTTTGGAGTTGTCATAGCAGTGTGGTATTTTGGAGTTGTCATAGCAGTGTGGTATTTTGGAGTTGTCATAGCAGTGTGGTATTTTGTAGTTGTCATAGCAGTGTGGTATTATTACATGAGACAATTGTTGAAAACTCCTTGATTTAATAACTAAGTACTATAATAGTCGTTTAAGATATCAAGAAGAGTTTGATGATACCAAAGGGGCAATCAGAAACCGTATATCGAAGAACAGACAACACAATGGCCAAAGGATACCAAAGGGGCAATCAGAATCCGTATATCGAAGAACAGACAACACAATGGCCAAACGAAAAAGTACAAAAGGACACATTGAAGTAATTTCGAAATATTACGGTATTATTCAATTAAAGTCAACGATAATTTGCATAGAATATAAATTCAAAACGTTACTGTATTTTTTGTCAAAGCTTTATCAGATAGCATGGTTTTACATCCAGGTGGTGTGTTTGATTGATATTACATACCGTGTTATTATTATTTATCAGACATATATTAACGATTATGTATTGATTATATATTGATAGGTTTGATATATGCTCAGTTAATTATACGCTCACTCACAATTAATTATTCAGAATTTGACATGCCGCCCAGACGTCAGAAAGGTAGAGGACGCCGGCAGCCATATCAGTTGAGACCCAGAGATCAAAATCAACCTGCACAGCATGCTAGAGCAAATAGACACTAAACCCCAGACCTGTACAGCCATATCCAGTGCCTGATGTGCAGAACCCTGCTCCTGTCGTTGATCCAGCACCTGAACGTGATCATGTGCCAATTCCAGCTGTTCAAAATCCTGACCCTGCACCTGTATTTCCAAGACAAAATCATGCACCTCAAGTTTCAGCAAATCAAGCTGCACAGCCTCAGGAATCCAGTAGCTCAAAATGATCCACTTCTCATTCCCAGTCTCACAAATGAAACTGATGTATTTATTTCTCAAACTTTAAGAAATAAAGTTTGGAACTTTGGATCTGGCACTATTTTTACGACAAAATTTTGAAAGTAATACAGCATAGGGTAAATAAGATAAAGGTTATAGATAACATCAATTTATTGACATGTGCATATTTAAATTTTACAATGGTGCTTATTGAAAATCACCCATCTAAGGCCACTGAACGCCTGAGATATATGTACATTATTAGAAATATAACAGATGAAAGCCCATCGTCAAGATGGTTGTTATATGACCAGCAAATTCAGCCTAAGGGTATCGAGAAACCCAACAAAAAGTTGGGCTAGTAATGATGGAGAACTTTGGGTTCGCTTCATTACTACATTTGTAAACAGTACAATTAAATATACACAAAGAACATCAAAATTTCATTGCTATGATTATAATTACAAGGGTAGTTGCAACAGATTAAATTGTCAGTATAAACATACATGTATCAAATGCTCGATTCAACATCCGAGCATTCACTGTGGTAGTTATCTATCGCGGAGCATTCCGAACACAACAACACGTACACAAATAAGGGGTACAGCCTATCAGAATAACCAATATGTGCAAAGACCTAGCAAAATGGGCAGGCCTAGGCTCCCTTTAAGTTTTAGATAAATAATTTAATGAATGCTTTTGGAAAATTTGTTTTATTTTCAGAAGCGGTAGAAAAAGTGTTCATTTGGTCTCTCGGAAAATCACCAGTTAATACTAGAGAATTGCGCACTATGTTGATGAATTATACCGACTATGAAAGCGCAAACATTTTGATATATGGTTTTACATACGGGTTTAGAATAAATTACACAGGCCCTCGTACTCCAGTTGTTTGTAAAAATTTAAAATCCATATACCAATACCCTGATATTGCATTACAAAAAATTCAAAGTGAGATTGATTTTGATAGAATAATGGGTCCATTTTCACATCGCCCCATTTCAAACCTCAGATGCAGTCCAATAGGAACCGTGCCTAAAAAACGGAAGGATTTAGGCTTATTACACATCTTTCATACCCAATAGGTCAAGGAATAAATTCTTATATCGATCCTTATTTTTCGACGGTTCAATATTCTCCGTTTGATAACGCCATTTCAATCGTGCAACGTTTGGGGGAAAATGCTCTTTGTGCAAAATCTGATATTAAATCAGCATTTAGGCTTCTGCCTATATACCCAAGTTCTTTTGACTTGTTAGGTATACAGTTAAATGGAAATTTCTATATCGATAAAATGCTTCCAATGGGGTTATCACAAAGCTGTTCATATTTTGAAAAATGTTCCTCCTTCATAGATTGGGCTGTTAATAGAGAGAGTAATAATAAAAACATTGATCACTACTTAGACGATTTCTTTTTCGCAGGTTTGGCAGGAACAAATGACTGCCAGGTTTTGTTAGACAAATATTCTAGTGTATGTGACCGCTTATATGTCCCTCTGGCTAAAGAAATAACGGTAGCCCCTACGACAATCATAGAATATCTAGGCCTGACCATTGACACCGGAAAGATGATTGTAAATATTCCAGAAAATAAGATATCTGAATTGAAAGACAAGGTTATGTTTGTTATGGGGAATTCAAAAGTAACATTGAGGACATTTCAATTTTTGGCAGGTTCCTTAGCATTCTGTACAAAAGCACTTCCAGCAGGGAGAGCTTTTTCTAGACGTATCTATGCTGCTACAAGCAAAGCTAAAAAGCCACACCATTTTATCAGGGTGACAAATTCTATGAAATGTGATCTTTGGGTGTGGAAAGAGTTTCTAGAAGATTTTAATGGTATTTCTTACATACCAGAGATAACCTGGTCATCAAATTATGATCTTGAATTGTACACAGATAGTGCAGGGGGTTCCAGTGAGGGATGTGCTGCAATTTTTGCAGGGAAATGGGTTTTCATGCAGTGGCCTGCAGCATGGAAAAATACCCCTGTTCTCAGGAATATTACGTATTTAGAACTGATACCAACAGCATTAGCTATTTATCTTTGGGGTCACTTGTTAAAAAACAAAAAAGTTATATTTTTCTGCGACAATGAAGCTGTAGTATTTATTCTTAATAAGAAATCCGCAAAATCCGAAAGAGTCATGACACTGCTCAGATTTGTTGTCTATTGGACTTTAAAGTCAAACATTCAGTTAAAAACAAAACACATTTTTTCATCATTTAATAAAATTGCAGACTATATTTTTCGTGGGCATGTCGAACAGTTCAGAAAGCTGGCACCATCAGCAGATCGATGTCCTTGTCGAATCCCTGTGGAGTTCTTGAGCCTTTTGTGGTAGAAGCAAATGCAATATTTCAAGCGTCATTATCTACAAATACATGAAATTCCTATGAAACCGGCATATCCGCCTTCAACAAATTTGTTAAAAGGAATGAACAAATTCTATGGTACGTCTGACATGCGACTGCCTATAACTGTCCAAATGGTGAAACAATTTCCTACTGCATTAGTGCATGTGTGCTCATCAGGGTACGAGGCTGTCATGTTCATGTCTGCTTTTGATCTTGCCTTTTCGGCTTTACTTAGAGTGGGAGAATTTGCTTGCACAAGTTCAAATGAATCTGTGAAAATAATTCAGAACAATGATATAAATTTTGATAATGATAAAACTTTGCCATTGCGATTAAGATATTCGAAAACAGATCAATATGGGAAATCTTGTGTGCTAAAGATTATTGATGATTAATATTTTACCATTTAGCACATATTCTGCACTAAAGGCATATTTAAATATCAGACCTAAATTTGATGGGCAACTTTTCTGTCGCCTTAATCGCAGTGTATTGACAAGAACGTAATTTCTCTCAGCATTACAGTCATCCCTACAATTTTTGGGCTATAATACTCATTAATACACATTCTTTTAGAATTGGAGCAGCCACATATTATGCCGTGCTTGGTCTTAATGAGGATGAAATAAAGAGAAAAAGGGCAGATGGAGCTCCAACTCATACCAACGTTACGTTATATTAGATTATAATTCAGTCTTAGTCTATTTAGGTTTACAAACAGTTTGGATTGTTGGAAGCTCCTTGATACGAAGAGCGGCTGAGCACACAAGAAACCGGCCTACGGGTAGAAACCTAGGACTGGGAAGATATGGTGTAGAGATTGTATGGGGTGGGAATGAGTAAAATGAGGTGGAGCCATTTGACGGCACTGATACAAGGGCTGTTGAATTTGTATGGCTTTCCTAGTGCAGTACTTATACACTGTGGGGTAACGATATTAGGCATACTGAAACTCTTTGTGGCTTACTCACTTATCAAATAAAAGTTACGTTTGTTTCATTGTTCATTGAAATATTACCAGGTTGTCCTATCATATGGTCTATTTTGCCACGCATAAAATGGCGCCTGTCAAAAAACACAGCAAATATGGAAAAACACAAGGAAGCGAATCAACCGTCATGTCAGATCTTACTTTTTGAACAAAAACTATTATGGCATAAAATATCCAGATTTTGATGACAAGCTGCCAGCACTATTTGATCAAAATGGTATTCACTTGTCTTTCTTTGGCAACGATATTTTCATTAATTATACAGGGTGCCTTAGAAACATTCTTTAAGTATTCATATATACATGTTTACCCTTATAATTAGGCTGGTAATTTGTCTGGTGTTTTTTTTTCTCAAATGTGTTTGGCAGTGATCATACTTTCAGTTCTGAAAGTATTCTCATTGGCGGAATTTGATGAAAAACAGTTCTAACCACTATGGATCGCACAGTGGTATTTTTTCCTATTGGATCGCCCAATAGTATTATTTTCATCATGTACTGATGGACAATTGATGTTGATTGTGATTGATTGAATTTTTGATTGTAACAGTTATATTAAAGCCATGACAAATGTACCATCCGAAGCAATGTGTTGTATCACTGAGATATTTGAACAGTTATGAGTTTTTATTGCACATTGATGAATGAGCTATTGATTCTATTGAGAATTGATTCATGCAGTTTTTCAAGCTTTTGATATTTGATATCGTAAACCTGATGAAATGATCAAAAAAATTAAAAAATTAAGCTGTGAGAAATTTATTTCAAGAAATTAAAGGTATAAAGTAGCAATTATAGTTATATCATGATAACATGACAAACTGGACAAACGCAACAATACTTAAAGAACACGAATGTTTTAAAATCACATGACAAAGCGTAACCAATAGAAAGCCAGTATATCCTTATTAATTTTCATGAGGTATAATAAATATATATATACGGACCGGCTTTGTCCACTACATGTACGTGTACTAACAGCTAAATAGGAGTATGAAAGTGGAATAAAATAGAACAGTGTATATATGGAAAACAAGTTTCATAAATTGAAATATTATTTATAGTCTGAAATATATTTTATATACCTATGTTTAATATTTTGTAATTCATGTTTTTTTTTGTTTTGTTTTTGTTTTTTTGGTTTAATCGTGTAAAAATTAGCAGTCATTATTCAGAAAAACATCATACTAAATGTTTATTCAATAGAAGAAAAAACTGCACAATAATTATTGTCAGTATTTTTCTAGGTTAATGAATGAGTCGATCACTCGATTTCAATGCAAAAGTACAAAGAAGCCCCAGTATTACCAATATATATTATAGGAGATAAAACAGGATATTAAAATTGATACATAAACATGTTGTCATAGAGATTGTATGGTATGAATACAGATATAATCAAAACTACAATTAAACCGTCTTGATTTGAAATATGCCAATAAAAATTGATTGTTTCATCTGGTATATGTACCGATGAGATCGTCTACTGGGTCATTTTACAAACATAATGACTGATATTGATTATATAATATAAAATAAAATCTGATGTATTTTTTTTTCTCTTATAAACTATTTTACACTCAAATAATAAAAAAAATACCACATTTTCGTAACATATTATTGGTACAGGCTCTTCAATAAAAAGTGACGGGGTTAAGCCAGATTTATGGGCCCAAACTTCAATGTGTAACAAATTAAACAAAATATAATAGAACAAAATACTTAAAAAGTGAAGTTAGAAGATACCAAGCGGGTAACTAGAAGTCGTTAATAAATGACGGACATACAACACAATGGCCAAAATAAAAAGTACAAAACGACACCATGATCAACAAAAACAATACACGGTATAGCTTGAGCAACACGAGACCCACTAACAATCGGGTGTTGAATTCCAGTGCTCCGGAAAGTTAACAGTGCCCGCTCCACTTGTGACGTCCGTCGTGTATCTCTTGTTGCAAACCAGTTGATAAGTCATGAATAAGGAAAAGACTGGATAGGTGATTTGATTGATTGATTTTTGGTGTTTAACGCCACTTTCAACAATATTTCAGCTATATCATGGCGACCAGTTTTAGTGGCGGAGGAAGCCGGAGTACCCGAAGAGAATCACCGATCATGGGTAAGTAACTGGTAAACTTTATCACTTGCGGCTGCGAGTCGAGTGCACCCTTTTTTGTAATTTACAAAGCCGGGCGCGAACCCACGCCGTATTGGTGATAGGCTTGTATGAGTTGTTAGATCCAGCGACCTAACTCATTGAGCCAAGGAGACCGCTGAATAAATACTGGTGTTCGGTACCTCACTGTCTGTGTGATATCAGAAATATACACATAAAGGCAGACCGTTTTCCTTTTATGCTGACAACCGCAAATAAAGAAAGAAAGCAAATTTAATTTTAAAGAAGTAATTGTCTCTGCATTTGAAGTCTTTGATACAAATAAAATAATTTAATTGATATCTGTCTTTTACAGAAAATGCCAAGATTTTTCTTAAGTTGAGGATCGAACGTTAAAACGGGACATATCGATTGGAGTTTTTGTTGTGTACATTAACACCGGAAGTTCAATGCAGAATTTCCCAACGAAATCACGTGATCTGGCGGACGAAAATAACAAATTTTTGACGGAATGGAAATGATTCGAAAAAAACGAATTGTGACATTCCCGGGTTATAACAATATGATGATGATGATATGTTGTATACGTCACAAGTCGAAAGAATGCAGTATTTTAGAAACGGCTTATCGTTAAGACATTATAATTTTAGGATTATAGAAAACCAAGTTCTGTTTTTAACTGTTATTTAATTTGAATTACAAAACATAAAAATCATGCAAAATTTTTCTCTTTCTCTTCGATAAAAATTTATGTATCGCAAATTCCAAATTAGTTTGGCGTTACCATACGGCACTGGCATCGTGTTTTTTTTCTTTTCAGTTTTTTTCTTTTCTTCCTTAAATATGAAGATGTGAGCTATATAGTCTCTAACATTGTTTCCCGTTAGAAACAATGTTAGAGATTGTTTCTCTAATGAACCACTGAAAAATATTTGCAAGTGACCCCCAAGGTGCCATTTCCCCAAATTTGTCGCGCACCGATAGATCCTTTATAAATATATATCCTAAGCCGGAATGTCACATTATATATACCCTGTCTGATAGCTGGATAACATATATATTACGGATTTAACCATTGTTTTTTTTTTTAATACAGAATCCAAACGTATTAAATATATTTGTGTCTTTTATTTTCATTTTTTTTTCGTATATCTATATGTCCTTTTCCGTACCTTTGACGTCATTCTTCAATGACGTCAAAATATGTGCCACGTCATGTTCCATGAAGGAAAATACTGTACTTTCAATAAAATATTAGTGAGAAAAAGTATCAAACACCGGTAAGAAGGCAAGACGGAAATCTCATAAATATTTCATAAAGCAGACGACGCGATTTGTTTACATTTTTTAAACGTTGCTAAGATTAGCATAGAAAATTACGTAATTCGTAATTGACCAATCAGCGACTGAGAACAAAGTGATCCAAACGTTGATTATCGATTTTTTTCTCACACGGGTTGGGAAGTGTGAAAATTGAACAAGAATTAGAGAAATAATATAATGGAATAACATATATTATTAACAGCAATTCTCATTTTCCTATTTTTCATAAAATATGTCTTCTCTTATTACTATATATAACCAATATTGATTCCATCTTATACTATTAGTAAATATTATAACATACCTTTGCACATTTTAATGATATATATCAAATAATTTCAAACATCCTGTGAAAGTCTATTGGGTATAATAAACTAGCAGTTAATTACCTGATAAAATTTGTAATTGAGGTATTATTTATGACACCAAATTATGTTACAATCACTATTACTAAATTTCACACCATTTGAATGTTTGTCCTCGATCAGGGGCGTAACGACAACGGTAGCAAAAAAGCACAGGCCTACACATATTTTTTTCAACAACAAAAATTGCTTGCTTCATTTGCATATGTGCATGCACGCTTGCTACCAAAGGTTCTATACTGTCAATGTCGCACGGAAACTCACAGCTTTTGAAAATAATTTGCCGGATGGAGTCGCGATCTCGAACACTTCAAACGGGGGGTAGCTTGGTGGAAAATAAGATGGGCAATCGCACACATTGAGGGCCAAAATCCAAGAAGTCTCTCGGAAACATTGGCAGAGTTGGATTCTTTTTTTTATCCTACCATTGGAAGAATATTGCTGACCTTGCTAACAATGCCAGTATCCACCGCTGCGTCTGAAAGGTCATTTAGCGCAATGCGCAGAATCAAAACTTACCTGCGCTCAACAATGAAAAATTAACGTCTTTCTATCATTGGCATCTTGCACATTCACCGGAACAAAAGTGTTAACATTAAGGGTATCATAGACGAATTTGCTGGAGCTGACAACATGAGATTGGCTTTCGTTTTTAACGATGATTCCTAAACTTTTCCAGATTGAAATAATAAAATTGTGTCATCGATAAAAATATGTTTTAGTAAGGCCTTTACTTAATGAATAGTCAAATATGTGGCATAACTATATAGCCATCAATGAGACCACTACCACCCCTTAACTCACATTTAAAAAGTAAACAACTACAGGTAATTGATTCTCCTGATAATTGTCAAATACCAGTGACATGGGTTTTTTTTAAACATCGGGTCTCTGTTCATCTATTTTTACTGCAGTTTTTAAACATTTGTTTTTTCTAATCCTCTTTATAGTTGAAAGATGACGTAAATATTGTTGATTGAGTTGTCGTAATTTCCTAAAATAAAAGTTTCTTTTCCATTTAAAATCCTAAAAATTGCTGAGCTCCGGGGGCTTCGACCCCCGGACCTCAAACCAGGGCTCTGCTGCCCTGGACTCGCTGGGAACCTTCAGCGGTCCCCAGACCCCTTGCCGATCTTGCCTACACATGAATTTATACTTTGTTACGCCCCTGTCGATATATAATTCAGAAGATAAAAAAATTCAATTCAATTCAAATTCTTTATTATGCCTCAGACACTAAAGTGTACAAGAGGACGTAAACATGAAACATATACATATAACTGATGGCAGACAGGTTAATTTACACATTATTTTACATACAATAATCAAGTAGACATTCAATACACATAACAATGACGATACAGGTAAATTGACCATCAATATTTACATTACATATACTAGTCGAGTGGACCTTTCACGTAGATATCCACGTATAAATTGACTCACAATATTAACAGTACATATAATTACAAATCATTACGTGTTTTTAGGAGGAAATACACCAAAAAGTAAGTATTTTAGATTTACATAAGTCTACTAACTTGTTTTAAAAATATAGACAGATTTGTGTATAATTGAACATGACAGATTGATAGCATACCATTTTTATTTTCAGTAGGATTTTTTGTATAATATTGTGGTATATATTTATCTCGACGATTTGTATGCCCCCGCGACTATTGGTCGGGGGGCATATTGTTTTACCCCTGTCCGTCCGTCCGTTCGTCACACTATAGTATGCATAGTTTGTCCCTCTAACTCCTCCTACAGTTTTGGAGCTACAGCTTTAATATTTTGTAGAATGTTTATACACATAATGGAGGTGTGCATGTGCACAGGATTTTGATTTTCATCAAATATTCTCAAAATGACAGGTAGTTGGACTTAGTCTTTTTTTTTCGTACTAGCTGCATAAAGGGAACATGGTTTGTCCCGCTAACTCCTCCTACAGTTATGGAGTACAGCTTTAATATTTTGTAGGGTGTTTACACGGGTGGATCCAGGGGGGCGCACCCGGCGCGCGCCCCCCCCCCCCTAAAATTGGAAAAAAAATATGATTTTTTTGCGTAAAATCGTGATTTTTCACCCGAAATACCCCCAAAATTTTCGCGCGATTATTTTAATTGCGCCCCTCTTATAACTTGAAATCCTAGATCCGCCCCTGGTTTATACACATAATGGAGGTGTACATGTGCACAGGATTTTGATTTTCATTAAATATTCTCAAAATGACAGGTAGTTGGACTTAGTCATTTTGTTCGTCCGTCCGGATATAGATACATGGTTTGTCCAGCTATCTCCTCCTACAGTTTTGGAGCTACAGCTTTAATATTTTGTAGGATGTTTATACACATCATGGAGGTGTGCATGTCCACATGATTTTGATTTTCATCAAATATTCTCAAAATGACAGGTAGTTGGACTTTTCATTTATGCCCCCATATAGGATATATGGTTTGTCCGGCTAACTCCTCCTACAGTTTTTGAGCTAGACCTTTAATATTTTGTAGACAGTTAGTACTTACATTGAAGGTGTGCATATTTTATGGATTTTGACTTTCAACAATTTTTTACAAAATTATGGATGCATGAACTTGAACAGATTTTGCTAAATCCATATAGGATATATGGTTTGTCTGGCTAACTCCTCCTACAGTTTTTGAGCTAGACCTTTTTTTATTTTGTAGACAGTTAGTACCAACACTGAAGGTGTGCATATTATATGGATTTTGATTTTCAACAATTTCTTTTACAAAATTATGCTTATATGAACTTAGCCACTGAAACCTGTTAACGTGTAAACAACGCTCCTTATACTTGCGGCTTCCTCCGCCACGATATGGCTGAAATACTGCTGAAAATGGCGTTAAACCCCATTCAATCAATCAATCAATCAATCAATCAATCAATCAATCGAACATCACATTGTTAGGTACAGATTCATTTATTTCAGTTATTTCTGCTTAATGCTGAATAAGCAAAACATTGGTTTACCCTTTTGCAATTATAACTGCGGGGGCATTGTATGTGTCTTACAGACACAAACCCCTTTTAAAGTCTATACATAAGTTTTCTACATCATACCCGATGAATAATATACCATTCCTTCAAATTAAGTTATATTTAAAATCCATTTTGGCTCTTCAAGACGTTTTCTTTGCATTATACCCCTACAGAACCAAGTGGTCCAGTGGTTAATAACGATCCGGACTATTGGTCTTTACGTCATAGATCCAATCATCGGTCTTGTCGGATATTTAAACAGCAATGATTTTCAGTAGTTCCCCCATCTACAATAGTACTGGTAGCAATCCAGGAAGGATTGGCAATGTTAAGTGCTTTGGGTAAACTATCCCTTCGGCTTCCAATAGTTATCTTTAAAGTATGCGGGAGATATATTGACCGATTTTATTAACCTAAGTGTGTGGAGTTTAGAGCCGGTCTTGCACATAATTGCCTTGGGTTCACTTTTGAAGAAATTCTTTACAAAATATATTGTTATAAGGATAATAATGCATAATTGCACACACATCTATTGAACAGTATGAGCTGATTCACACTCACATCATGGGTATATTCCGCCCACTCAGGCTACTAAAATCGGTTAATACCTGGTCGACCAAAATATCACCTATCATTATGTGATTACGACTGACTTCATAAACACAGTAATTTGCAGTTTTAACCGATTTCTGAGACTAAGAACGAAAGATCAGTGGAATCTGCATAGTTCGTATGAAATAAAAGAATGAAATTGTTAAATATGAAATCATGAAGTTTACAATTTCACGCTTCACATTTTCATTCGAAAA
The DNA here is from genome assembly GCA_002080005.1 of Gigantidas platifrons. Lineage (NCBI taxonomy): Eukaryota > Metazoa > Mollusca > Bivalvia > Mytilida > Modiolidae > Gigantidas > Gigantidas platifrons. The sequence continues at coordinate 99,684 of MJUT01044116.1, read as the reverse complement.
ACGTAGTATATATGGATGACGCCTCCAGAAGACTATTAGTTATTCAAGCAATTTGGAGGATACTGCAATATACAGAGAGTACTTATTTTCAAAAGCATCTCCGGTTCCTGTTCATTCCGATGTACAGAACTGATGCATCTGGCATCGTTCTACATTTATTTTGGACATATTTCAAAATATTTCAGATACAGTGCTGTGAATAATGGTGAGACCCGGTTGCCCAATAATGATACTAGCAATCAAATTCCATATTTCTACTGTACTAGAGCGATCACAATGTAATAATCGTGTCATGCAGGCACACTGACTTCATTACATACGTGATGGCACATGTAACTAAATTTACAAAGTTGTGCTGACAAAAGAGTGCGACATTTGGCGTTGATGTAGCGGTAGTACAAAATTGAACGATATTTAGCGTTAAATGTGCGACATTTAGCGTCATGTGATTTTGCAACATTTAGCCATTGTTGCGACATTTAGCGTCAGCCTTGCGACATTTAACGTCAGGTGTGACATTTAGAGTCGGTGCGACATTTAACGTCAGGTGTGACATTTAGAGTCGGTGCGACATTTAACGTTGCTACATTCACCATTTTTCTATAATTCACAACAGCTTATGCAGGTGTACACCAAAGTTGTTTTGCATTTTTTTTTCTGAGGCAAGATTTTCAAACCCTAGAAAAAAATCAGCAGAAAATAAATGTCTTCTTTTTAGTCCAAAACCATAGAATTACCGGTTACATACAGCAAGACATGTGTTCAAGCTTGTGTAGATGATACATATTTTTTTTAACTTGACAGCAATCTAACTCCGCTATTTTAATATATTGTATGGGATGACGAAAACATTATCATACGGTCACTGAAATAAAGTGTGTTATACAAACGTCTAGGCAAATGACAACCAAACAATATATCTCCCCCACTGGATCTCAAAGTTGCTTGATATACTAAGTTAATACTAAATATTTAAATACGTCTGAAAAGTAAAACACAACAGTGTTAGAATTAGATATTTGAGCTGACAATGTGTTTGTTCTCTCTTGGCGGGAGTCGTACTCACACCTTTGATTCACTACATTTGAGCTGACAATGTGTTTGTTCTCTCTTGGCGGGAGTCGTACTCACACCTTTGATTCACTACAGCACCAATCTCTTAAATTTTGTTAGGTAAGGAACAAAATGACGATCAATCAATATCTTCATGGGGAAACTTGAAAAAACAAATTATGCAATCTTCACGCCACAATTTGTGGTTTTAAATACATGTAACAACTTAGTAAACGCTTTAATGGCCACAGAAGCGATACAAATTGCAAATATGACCTTCCTCTCAGCAGACATATCAGATTGACGGGCCACTACGATTCTTTCGGCAAACTAAAGATCTCCACAATTGACCATAACCCCAAGTGAGATGATAAAAGCTGACAGGAAAGGTAAAACTTCTGGATTAGAAAACTTAAGACCTTATCACCGAATGGAACCAATGAGAAAATGTAATATCCTCTCTTGACTCCTATTTTTGTTGGTCTCCCCCAGTCGTATAACGATCTGCAGTGTGCTCAGTTGGCCCATAGTATATATTCCACACGGTGGTGGGCCGTTTATTGAATGAGTTTGGGTATCATACCGTTTTCAAAAATATGTTTGACTCTGCTGTTGGCTACATTAACCAATTATGTGTCATTTTTAATTTTACAATAATTTTTGTAGAATTAATGTATATCTTTTTCGTGCCTTTTGATTGGACAAGAGCACTGTCACGTGTTTGTTTTTGATTCGTTCATAACTCGATGAACTTTTTTGTATAACCAGTATAAACAATATGGCGACCGCCGATTGAAAACAAACATGAAAATCAGTTTAATAATCAGAATAGGGAAAATATTCACGTGGAAGAATTATAAGTATTAAACGCTT
>MJUT01044116.1:22478-36382 GCA_002080005.1 Gigantidas platifrons | reverse complement strand
TTAAAGTCAAACCCATTCAAATTCATTACAGAAAATTGCATAAATTTCCATTTGTTTATTTCATTAAAAATAAAACCAACAGTGCCTCTTGCTTGAATAAAAAGCATGCAAGTCAAGCTCTATGCAGTCTTCAATATATATTTAAACTAGAGAGTGTGTCCATGATAATTAAAAATCAAGTGACAATGACCTTGATACATGTGTTTTGAATTAAATGAACAACTCTATTCATGCAAGCCCATTTGATATTTAAATGGTCAGTCATATGATATATAAAATTTGCATGTCAAGCACATGTTTTTATTTTTGTTTACAGTATGAGTGCCGTTCTTTAAAGGATGCTTACTCCACTGGAAATTGCACATATAAGTGCAAATATTTAACATAGACACCTAATGGCCAACTTTTTTTTTTATCTATGGATGAAAAATTCTGAAAGTTACTGTCAGAGTTCGTAGACTCATTTGAAATATATATTTGAAGAAAAAAGAAGAGAACAAATTAAAATGAATTTTTAATTATTTTTTTTTAGGTGGTCTATAGCATTCAAATGGACCATACCTGTTGAATACGGACGATGGAACGAGGGAACTCAGAATGTGCAAGTTATGTAGTACAGAAGATCATGGAGATGAGTTCCATTACCTATTAAAATGTAACTACAATGTACTTCAATAAAAAAAGAAAGACTTGCATAGATAAAAAAATATTTAAAAAAAATTTAATATTCTGAAATTTGGTGCCCTCTCTCTCACGTTGTAAATATGACATATAACTGTTTTGTTATTATGTATTGTTGTAAGTAAATATGTTATCTGTATACCATTGTATTAACAAAGGTTATCAGAAATAAATATATAGATATATTAACCCAAAACAAATCAATTGCTTATATAAACAAGTTGTTGATATTCAAGAGTCTAGTATATTAATTATATAGTATAATAGTTTGATCACCGTAGCCGGGTGGTTAGACGGAAGTTTTGAAAATCAATGCTGACTAAAAAGCCCGTAAGGGATTCGATACACACAAGGCACAAAATAGTTGCAAAATGTTTTTAAAAAGGAAAGTTCACATATGCAAGAACAAAAGAATAAAATGTAGATTCTTGAAAATAATTCTCTGTCTGAACAATAATGTTTTTTTTTTAATAATTGTCCATTTCATTTATCACGTATCAGACTGTCTTATAAGATAAAGTGGCACTATTTTCCTGTATCGAGGGCTCGCTATGACCGAAGTGTATAGACAGGTTGACACAGATGATTTGTTTTATAATATTTATTAAATACATTGTAGAGAATAATAGCATCATTCCATTACATGTGCTAGTTTTATTTGATCAATTAAAGACTAATTGATTTTTTTTTCCGGACGAATATAAAGGTTAGAATATAACATAGAATTATTGGTGAACAAATTACATATACAAATGTATTTCATAAAAATCATAAATTAAACACACACATATAAATTGTACATTTAATCTGATTTTATTAAGTTAATATAAAATTTGTTCATGCCACGATATAACTGAAATCTTGCTAAGGTTGGCGTTAAACACCAATTAATCAATCAATCCCGATACATGCATGTGCTTATAGTAATAATAATGACCACTTGATGACGTTACTTAAAATGACTAACGCATTGATATATTGAAGTTGTTAATTTATATGGCACAATCATATACATATTTGAAAGCTGACAAAACTCGATACATCACAGCAGTACCTCTGTATACGTATGTGTATAGGAAGTAGCCCCCCCCCCTTTTTTTGTTGTTGTACAGCTTCGAAAGATACAATTTTTAGTGCACGTAGTTTTCGTGCAGCATCAAGTTTATCTGGTTTATTATTACCCGGTTTTATGATAAACGCTGGTTAAAAATAGATCCAAAACATATGATAATTTTTATTACGTGTTGTGAAACAATTTTGATAAGATTCAAGAATGATCAATTATTTCTCGCCTGTGATATATATATCTCCTGTAGAATCTTAGTTTTGTTCACTGTAACCATTATTATCGCGTAATTGTACCCCATGAAAATATGCAATTAAAATTCCACTGACTGCTGAATAAGTTGAAAGATTATGATTACACAATTTAAAACCGTGTGCACACACTCTCCTTTCGTTACGTTGGTCCGGGTGCACTATATGGTGTGGGCATAATCTAAAATACCCACCACCCATTTTCCACCTTTGTCGATTTATTTTTCTACATCATTCGGGAGATTTGAAATGCAATATCAGGGAATTATAAAACAAGTTTTATAATTCCCTGGTAATATATACAGTCGTACTACAACAGAACTGCGCCATGTGCCGAGAGAAAATTCAATACTGACAGTTAATATCTTATTATATCATAATATAATATGACACAGTCAAATGTATAATATAAGTCATGAAATATGATTATTACAGAATATTGATTCCGGTTCCTTTCATGTTGAGATAATGTCCCCATATTAAATCTCATGCTCGAAAATGTTCAAATTATACAAGATGTGTAGATATTTAATCTCTAAATTCTCCAAAATTAATGTTTTCAGTGAAAATACTGTGTATTGTGTATTTCTACTTGAACATTTTCCATTATCTACATGTTTAGTTTAAACATATTTTATTGTCTTATAAATGTACAATTATCTACATGTATTATTTCAAATTAATTGATTGGTGTACACGTACATTTGTATACAGATATATTGACAAAAATCATAAAACCAGTAAACGAAATGATCATTCTCTAAAACAGTATTTCGTTATAAAGTATAGATCTAAAATCAATCGATATTTAAAACAAATTATATACTTACCTTCTTTTTGAATCGTGAAAAGTTTTTTTTCTTTATGCTGTCTGAGTCAGTTAGACAGTCATCTGGTAAATGTGATGTGATAAAGCTGTGTTGCCATGGGAATTGTACTGATGAGGTTCACCACAGGTAATCTATTCTTCAAAGAAATGAAAGGTACTGATCATCTTAAGTTGTTTGTGATGACAAAACAACTATTTACTACTTACAAGTAATTCATGTATTTTTTTTAAACAAAAGGGATTACTTATTTTAGGAAAAAAAAGGGGGGGTCAAAATCAGAGTTAAATTGTGATTTTAAAAAAATTCCAATAACCCTTTCTCCTTGAAAGTGTTCACGTCTAAATGGAAAGTTAGCAATGTAGTCAGCTGACATAACTATTTGTCACATTCAATTCATGTAAAATGACATTTTCTCCAAATATTATACTAATGTGGATTTATAACTGATTTTGATAAGATCGTTAACAACAAACAACGTTTTCCAATAAATTAATTCATTAATTAAAATGAAAAGGTAAATCTGAATTTAGAACAGCACAACCACACACTAGTCATGCAATATAATATTTTGAACCAAAATCACATTTGTTTTACGTGTTACAATAATATAGTAACATATTTCTGTTTTTGTAGATATAATTTTTTTATTATATTTAAAGAGGCATTAACTACGATTTTGACCAAAAAAATCATATGTTTTAAATAGCTTTCAAATGATGAAATGAAGGTAACTATTTCACATTAAACAGCATATCGAACCACTTTCCGCCCTTTGAGAACGAAAATTACCATCGATTGATTATTGCCTTGCAAGCAAATAATTTGACCTCGCTTTCTTCGTATGCAACTGATCTTACTAGTGACAGGTAAAAACAAATAATTTGTATTTTGTTGCTTATTAACTGTAAACTTGCATGGTTCTTTGTCCGTAATTAACGCCGACTATATACTCGCGTATATCTTTATTTCTCATAACCAATTTTACAAAGGTACAGAGATAACAACAATATAACACATAGTATTACATTGAAAGGAAGATAGAAGGTGGATCAACATGCAGGACATACCCTTATATTTACAATTCTGATATATTTACACATATTACATAAAACGCAAATTCACAGAAAATAAGAAATAAGTGCATTGTTGTACTGATTTAATGACAATTCGACAAACTCCGTAAACATTGCCGATAATTAATATTAAGATGGCGTCCATTTCTTGATCGATCTCAAAACACGAGCAGTTGCACCTTTATTCCCCGATGCACGTACATTTCATAACATTTATAAGTTACAGAAACACGTTTTATTAAGGCATCAATCATATCTGATAATTTTGATGGGTAACAAAAATTTACGATTTTGGCAGATAATGCCCCTTTAAAACATTCACTTTGAAGATGTTTGTTTTTATACATATGAAAAATGGCAAAATCAACAGTTACAAATATTATTGTACACAACAATAATTGTGAAATAGACACTTTCATCAGAGCAAATACATTTCTATGGTGACCTCCCCTTTTGGTTGTGTTTATAACTTCTTTACATACGGAAAGTGGACTGCTGACAGACTGCTAATAGTATACATGACTAGTCATCGAAAATAATATTAATACGGCACTATCATTAACAAAAAACCTAGTTAAAAGTTGTCACAGCCACTAGATCCTCGCCTAACATGAAAACCAACAGCACGTGTGGAGTTAAATGGTTAATTATAAATTTCAGATGAGATATCATTGGTAAAGGATCAACTCCCCTTGTCCCAATACCAGTCATTTTGTTTGTACATAATGTTACACATCACACGTTGATAAAAGTTACTGCTCAGGGCATCTCAAATTAAACCAGGGAATTCCCGGATTGAACTGACACAGAATAAACACTTCTGGATGCTTAGATATATATTCCCCAAGATATAACTATAAACTGGTTGATACTTCTAATTTGATACTCTATGAAAACATACATGCGTTCTTGAATATAGTACACGTATAAATCGCCTGTATTTTATTGTCAGTATTACAATATAAAGATACATGTTGAGGCAACCTAAAGTTAAAAGAAAATAAAAATAAAATAGGCTACTCGTGATGATTGGTCGTTTGTGTAACCTTGCAGGACAAAATTGTCCAACCCTATTGATCATCATAATTGACGTCTACATGTGACAATAAACACTTGTGTCCAACACGCCAATCCTAGTGCCACCTTATTAATGGTTGTAATTGAGTGGCTCAATGAATAAGGTCGTTGGATCTAACAACTCATACAAGCCTATCACCAATACGGCGTCCATCTTTGTAAATTACAAAAAAGGTGCACTCGACTCGCAGCCGCAAGTGATAAAGTTTACCAGCTGCTTACCGATGGTCGGTGGTTCTCTCCGGCTACTCCGGCTTCCTCCACCACTAAAACTGGTCGCCATGATATAGCTGAAATATTGATGAAAGTGGCGTTAAACACCACAATTCAAATTCAAATTACCAAGAGAGCAATTTTTTTCAGCTATATCATTGTGAGAACAAGTTATATTTCCATAAGATGACGATGATCTCCACTTTGTAACAGACCAACACGCTTAGTTGGATTTTTATAGTGCTTGCTCACTGAAACAAGAGTCCGCGAATAGGCATGTCGCTCTCCCCGGACACATTATCCTGATTTTGAACATACCAGTTTTTGCTCTTACTCCTTAATGCTGTGTGCTTTGCGGACTAGCAATGAATACCAATCTTATGGTCAATGGATTGACCCGATCGGAGCTCAAACCCACGATCTACCGCGATCGAGTTAACCATTGAAACTTCCAACTTGCGGTCCATTATTGTTGTCATTATTAAACCAGAATACGGGTGATAAACATCAAACAAGAACATATAATTCAATTATGAAAATATAGATCAACATTTCGTGTTTTCCTGTAGTAGGTTAATGTAAATTAAGTCAAGTGTTAGGTGTTAGGTGATCTTTGCAGATTTTTGGTTATTCTGTTTACAAGTGTTCTTTGGTATTCTTGCTTCCAAAACTTTAATTATTTGCAATTGACTTTCCCATCTTTTGACTCTGAGCGTACCTGATAATGGTTATACCAGAGACGTGCCGTGTGCACTACATATCTACATTTATATTAGGCATCAAAGTGGTATTATAATGTCTTGTAGTTGAACTATTCTTATTATTCATATGAAATCTATGTCGCTGAAAACAAAACCTCATATCCTATGCAACCGACAAATAAGACGCAATCTTTCGATGACATTGTAGTTAATTAGAAACAACTTTTTTCTTTACATTTATTTCATATAAATCACTTATTATTCATCTTTAATCAATACACATATGGAATGCAATATTGTTCCTGTCCTGTTCTATATCTCACAGACGACTGGTTGTAACAAATAAATATCTATAATGATTGGCAGGGAACCAGTCGTAACATTCCCGTTGACCGACAAGAAGATAATATATATTTTTCTTTTCTAACACTGTTTGTTTCTAAATAAATATATATTGTTAAGCAATAAGGTATACAAGAACACAATCATGGGATTAATATCTAGGTGACAACATATCACCTTCTCTGAGCAAATGAACAGAACATGAACATTGTTCATACTTTTCAGTCCTTCCGTTTCTACAATGGATCATCTGGAATATTTCATCTGGTTAACCCCTTAATGCGACTTTGAAGGGTCAACAGTAAATTATATTGGTTCAATGTTGGGATTTTGGTTGGCTTTTGGTAGGTTATAATTTTGCAACGATGGGCCAACGTTGTAATTTGGTTTGTTCCTAATTTGATGACGTTATGCCCACGAATATTGTTGGGCTTTGGTTGGCAAGAAGTTGGCTTTAGGTTGTCTATGTTACTGAAACGATGGGACAACGTTGGCATTTGGTTTGTTCCTAATTTGATGACGTTGGGCTCACGAATATTGTTGGGCTTTGGTTGGCAAAAAGTTGGCTTTAGGTTGTCTATGTTACTGCAACGATGTGACAACGTTGGCATTTAGTTTGCCCCTTAATGAGAATATGATGACACAACGGTAAATGCTGTTGGTTCAATGTTGGGCATTGGTTGGTTATATTTTTGTCACGTTGGGCCAACGAATTTTATATTTGTTCATTGTTGTATCTAAATCTGTTATTATACGTTCTGAATTCATATACCGGTATTTGAGAACATATGTTTGCTTACCTAGTATGAAAACTTGTAATAGATTACTAGACAGTCTTCTGTATGTGATTATACATCTACCTTGTATAGGTAATTTCTCTTCAAAATACCAGACACATGTTTTATAAACTTGTGTAAATTCCAAATGATTGGGTTATGGCTAACTATAGATGCCGTTTCATACTCATGCTAGGATATGTGTGATGCTCTTTATAGAAGACCCTACTGTGATTGTGAAATGTAGAATATCAATAACATCTCTGTTCCTTTATTTCATTTTTGAGTAAGTGTAATGTTGGACAGTATCACGTGTTAATTTACACACGTATCTGTTCTTAATAGTTAAGTTATTGAACGGAAACGGGATAAAATACTAATATCCGCCAACCCATGTTCAAACTGAAACACATTTTGGCTTTCATGAATTATTTCGATTCTGATATCTCTAACAGTACAAATACGGTAGTATACTTTGATTGGAAGGTGGTAATTTATAGTTACGTTTGCGAACGATGTTGCACACATGTTATGCTGCCAAATTCAAGCAGACGATAATTCATCAACATGTACTTTACGACGGGAAAGTCAGACGTATTGATGGAGCATCCGTAACAATACTATTGTGTTTGCCTGTTTTAATTGCACGTCACATATTATTAATTTTGGATATGTTGATTATTTTTAGTGAATATAGATGCTTAAACCGTTAACAACCGTGTAAATAATATTATTTTGTGATTTTATCACCTGGCATAAATGTGTACCGCGCAATGTAATGAGATTATATCATCGGATTGATCGCTCGTTTGTTTGCAAAGCGAAAGAAGGACGTCATACTACAGTTGTAAATAAACTTGTTGTAACATACCAGGAGTAAAAAAAAACTGATTTGTACAATTAATTATTGATTTTTTATACTGTAAGAATAAAAAAAAATAAAGCTGACTTACTAGACTATTGAATGTTTTTTTTAATCCATACATAATTCCATTATTATAAATAAATAAAAATCCATTTATACTGTCATGGTTTTATTTACATTATCTCCATGAAGTAAAAATAAATATATTTATCCTGCAATGAGCACTCTAGTAAGCAAATAACGTGTGTCGAATACATGTGTGCTGTATTTTGTATAATATACAAATACAGCTTCAAGACATGCCACACAACTTACTTTGTGGCCCAAGAAAGGTTTGAGGAATATTTATTTTTCTAAATTAAAAAAAAACACTATACCTAACTCCGAAATTGCAGGATAAAACCAATATTAGTGTATTGTATATATATTCCTATTCAAAGTTAAGTTAGTATATACTTGGCACATTGGATATGTAATGGAAAGCGAATATACACAGGGATACAAAAGAATGACCCTTTATTAACATTAATGGTGGCAACTGTAATAATATGCAAAGAGATTTAGTGTAGAAGTAATCATTGTCCAACTAAAAACAATTCTAAACAATGTATTGGTATCAACAAATGATGTAAATCAATCATAAAAGTTTCAGGAAAAGTTGGAAGTATACCAAAGTGGTAATCAGAAGACGGAAGTATACCAAAGTGGTAATCAGAAGACGGAAGTATACCAAAGTGGTAATCAGAAGACGGAAGTATACCAAGTAGTAATCAGAAGACGGAAGTATATCAAAGTGGTAATCAGAAGACGGAAGTATACCAAAGTGGTAATCAGTAGACGGAAGTATACCAAAGTGGTAATCAGAAGACGGAAATATACCAAAGTGGTAATCAGAAGACGGAAGTATACCAAAGTGGTAATCAGAAGTTTGGAAGTATACCAAAGTGGTAATCAGAAGACGGAAGTATACCAAAGTGGTAATCAGAAGACGGAAGTATACCAAAGTGGTAATCAGAAGACGGAAGTATACCAAAGTGGTAATCAGAAGACGTAACTCGAAGAAGGACAGACAATACCATGGGAATGAGAAGGACAGACAATACCATGGACATGTCAGCTTTTACTGATATATGTGAACAGTGTGATAATATATGTGAACAGTGTGATATAAAGGTACATGTACAACTGAAACCTACAAATGTAAGACATTCCAAGTCTTGTCTCTGCAGCTTATTCAGATACAAAATATAAAAGATTAAGACAAATAAGATCATGTTAGTACACACCTAGCTGTATTACAATACAAAGGTTTTATGAATATACAGCATGTATCAACCTATCCACGTAAAGGATATTTCTGTTAAGAAACTGAACACATGACCCATTAATAATTAGGCCCACAAGAGGACGCTTAGAGTGTGTATATGAAGGAATACCAACTGAAGATACTAATGATGAGATTTCTGGAAACCAATATTTTAGATTTTATGTAGCTTAAGTATACGATACGGCCAAGCAATATATATATATATATATATCAGTGACCCAACCAACTATCAAATTGTCGCCAACAGAAATAAATGTTCATTTTCGGACCAGATTGTAGAGACTTGTAGTGGAAAAAGAAAACAATGTAATTTGAACAAAAATACTAATAATTTTTTTATCGGTAATTTCACAATTTTATCACAGCTTTGTGATTTTTGTTTGTTGTGTTTTGACCTTTTTTTTTAATACTAATAAAAAAATGTATTGGTAATTTTACAATTTAAACACAGCTTTGTGATTATTTTGTTGTGTTTTGACCTTTTATTTTAATGAAAGGTTTAGTGACGTGCATGACAAATGACCAACAGCTGATAATTTCTTGTATCATGAGACGGTGGTCAACTGAACGTTATTACTAAATTTATCGGGTAGTAAAGATCAAAGGAAACTGTAACAAATTACCGATAAATCTTGGTATCAAGACTTATCGCTAATCATGTTACAGGCTACATAGATATGTGTTCCTGGGCTGAATATTTACAGGTGTTAATTTCTGACATAGGTTGTTAATATATTTATTGCATAGTGACATTCCTTCTAGCAGTTACACCCAGTTTTTTTTTGTATGTCAAATAACAAAAGAGACAAAAATTGATTCCTAAATATCACTGTTAAATCATTCTTTATTAAAGGTAAATTGTTTTCACTGTCCTTATAACTATAATATAGTATAGGTCTAGCTAACGTTTCTCTCCTATCGACTCAGTCGATCTCTGCAAAGTATTGTACTACTTTTCTTGGTGGACAGATATGATCATTGACGTAACATATTCATGGTTAAATCGCGTTCCGGTAAACTCTGTTGTTTAAAAACCCCATTCAAGCAAACACAATTGTTAAGTGTTTACGACAAGTGGAACATAAGGGTAATAACAAAATTACCGAACACCGAGCAATCTTCCAAAGGGAAAGTCAAAACTCATAAATCAACAAACAGACCAAATCAGTCAACAACCGGAAAACTGGAACATATCCGTGGTCATTTGTGACACGGATATCCCACAACAGTCAACCAATTCATGGTTGCGACAAAGTAAAACTTTTGAAGTAATGTCTTTAACTTAACAAATAAGAACCCTTGGTCCAGTAGTTTTCTTGTATCTATGGAATCTTTTATTTCAAGCTCAATGGGATATATGCAATCAACGAAGTCATCAAACGTAGAATTACATGTATGTAGTGAAAGAATATTATCTATAAAAAAAAAAGCGGAACGTGAAATTAAAGGATCGATCTAGTTTCTTTTCGCTTTCTTAAGAAGCCCCTGTATTAAGTAAGTTTCATACCAATAAAGGAACAAGTCGGCGAAAAGAGGAGCACAGTTTGTATCCATAGGTCTGTTGAAAAACACGTTCACCAAACACAGTTGAACCAGCTCCCTTAATCTGACTTTTAGCTTTGTAAGGACACTTGTGTAATTTAGGAATCCAGTAGAGTGAAGTTAGCTTTATACGAATAAAGAAACAAGTCAGCGAGAAGATGAGCACAGTTTTTACCCATAGGTATGCCGACTGTGTTGAAAAATACGTCCACCAAACACAGTTGGACCAACTCCCTTAATCAGTCTTTCAGCTTAGAGAATTGTAAGGACACTTATGTAACTTAGGAATCCAGTAGAGTGACGGTAGATCAAGTTCTTCGTCTGAAGTTGAAAATCCAATAGAACATAAAAACAGACATATGATTATCCAGGATTTCCTCTGGCGTAAGTGTCGTCGGAGTATATGTAGGGTTGCCATGTGAATTGTCAATATCTAATTCCTGTATCAATCCGTCTACGTAATGTGATTTACACACAAAAACAATATTGTTAGGAGTCTTGTCGGCGGAGACGATTACACAGTTGTCATGGAGGAAAGACAGGTGTTTAGCAACATTTGAGTCTTTAAAGGTTGATGTAGAGTGAGTGCTCATAGAACCATTGCGTTTTTAAATTCTATTTTGTATCAGCAACCTCACACTCTTCACCAATTCGGAAAGAGTATCAATGTCCTCTTTTTTACGTTTTGCACATTGTCTGGCATAAACCTCAACGGAATCCATAACAATTTTGAAGATTATGGACTTAGATTCACGATATTTAGGCCCTTTGGAGAACACATTCCATAGAAAGGTGTTGTTGATAATGTTAGGGTCACATGGCCAGTTGGATTATATGACGCCGATTGGCAATTCTTGGTTTTTGCAGATTCACAAACAAAACGATTGTTTATACAAAGACCACAGACCGTAGTTTCATTACCATAAATCGTAGTACGTAGTTTTTGGTCAAAAATTGTAGAAACTGTAGCTGTAAACAGCTCATAATAATGCATGAGGAACTCGCAAAGGTGCGATCATGGGCCTTAGGTATTGAGATCATGCAACACGTGTTTGTAGTTAAATATCTTTGTTGCTCTTGGTATTGTATATACTAGATTATAGGTACAGACTGATCCTTAAAGCATTACAGCCAGTTAACACTATATTATTACGTAAAGAAAACTATTTTTTTCTTTTCGGGTCAAAATTTAGAATTATAGAAAATTTAATAATAAAATGAATCCTATTGCTATATAGTAAATACTAACTATGAAGGAAATATAGGGATACTATTAATCCTACGATTTCTCAGCCACACTGATCATTTTATGACATTACGGAATGGAAATAAGCTTATTACCACGTCACTTAGAATAAATAAATCATATTTATCAGTTCCTAAACAGAGCAGTATACTTAGAAAAATAACCCATTTCCATGGTCACTATACAACTGTAGAAAATCCAGCGTGAAGAATAAAACGGATTGTCTAAACGGTCACTAAATACATATTGGATTTTTAAATGAACGATGTTTCACTTCAGGTATAAAACTATTCTATTAGTGTATTTTCAATAAGTGTGGGATAGGAATACATTCTTCTGGTTTTGAATTTGGATTTGTTTTAATGGATCATGATGGGTCCGAGCTACGATTCTGGATTTTCACAATTTTAATGGCGGATTCTAAATTAAGTTATTCTTAAAAGCATGGATAAAAAATGTTTCAAAATTTCATCTGTTTAAATTCGTTTTTGTAAATTTGACTAAAAATTTAATCTTAAAATATAAAATTGTTGTACCCGACCCAGTCATGAAATCTATATATACATAGGCCATCTCTTCAGAAAGCTTTTAGAGCCAGACATTTTAATCTTATCAAGAGGATGATTTTGAAGTAAAATCAACCCTGGTATTAATTTTCCAAAAAAATCAATAAAAGAATGTATTTTAAAGTTTAAAGAAAAGTTACAAAACATTTAAAGTGGGGTACATGTATATTCTCTTCGTGCAATAATAATGAAATGCAATAATAAAACAAAAATAATTATACTGTTAAATATATGATACATATTGTGAAGAAATTCAATTAATTAATGAAGCAGGTTCGAGATTATTGTGTTCAATATGATGCTGTCACCATTTACATTGTACTAACAAGTACATTATACCCAAACAAAGATATCATAGTGTTCGCCATCAGCAATAATGTTAGACTTCATAAGAACAATCACCTGCCCTTTCCGAATTTGTGTTAATTGATAAATGAATTATTGCTCTCTGAAGATCTCTATCCCATTTCCAAAATCACAAAAACCGGTTAGTATGTCGTATCATTGATTCTTTCTTGACGTCAATTTATAAAGGGTCGTTTGTATATGAAATCTGACTTCAGCATTTCAAAGGAGGAAGGAATTAATTTGAATGAAAAGAAGTGGGAGAAGTAGAAGTGAAAAGGGTTAAGAAGGTTAGTGATATTAATGTTATTTATTAGTGTATTCTACCATTTTACTAGCAATAATTGACTCATATATTAAATGGAATGTTTTGTTAACAATAAAAACTATATATTGGATTTATTTATTGCTAACAAGTAAGTATACGGCTGTAATTGAGCATGCACGGTAATGTATCTGAAACTGAGACAAAAATCAAAAGTTTTTACTTTTCATTAATTTATGTCATAATGACCTAGATGTACTGCTCATCAATTTATGTCATAATCACCAAGATGTACTTCTAATCAGTTTATGTCATAGTCACCCAGATGTACTGCTCATTAGTTTATGTCATAGCCACTCAGATGTACTGCCCATCAGTTTATGTCATCGTCACCCAGATGTACTGCTCATTAGTTTATGTCATAGTCACCCAGATGTACTGCTCATTAGTTTATGTCATCGTCACCCAGATGTACTGCTCATTAGTTTGTCATAGTCAACCTGATGTACTGCTCATTAGTTTATGTCATAGTCACCCAGATGTACTGCTCATTAGTTTATGTCATAGTCACCCAGATGTACTGGTCATTAGTTTATGTCATAGTCACCCAGATGTACTGCCCATCAGTTTATGTCATAGTCACCCAGATGTACTGCTCATTAGTTTATGTCATAGTCACCCAGATGTACTGCTCATCAGTTTATGTCATAGTCACCCAGATGTACTGCTCATTAGTTT
>MJUT01044116.1:0-11658 GCA_002080005.1 Gigantidas platifrons | reverse complement strand
AGAAATATTCAAATATCACGTGACAATTAATTCAAACACACCTGACAATTAATTCAAGCGTATCGTTAATACAAATGTTTCCCGCTATGCCTTGAACGGCAGGAACATTTAATTATAAAGAGTTGTTATACTGCAATTCGGTTGTTTCGAATCATTTCCATTCCGTCAAAATTTTGTTATTTTCGTCTGCCAGATCACGTGATTTCGATGGAACTAAAGGCCCTGAGTTTCCGGTGTCAATGTACACAACAAAAACTCCAATCGATATGTGCCGTTTTAACGTTCGATTCTCAAGTTAAAAATATCTTAACATTTTCTGTAAAAGACAGATATCAATTAAATTATTTTATTGGTATCAAAGACTTCAACGCAGAGACAAATAATTCTTTAAAATTAAATTTGTTTTCTTTCTTTATTTGCGGCTGTCAGCATCATGAAAGGAAAACGATCTGCCTCTATGTATATATTTCTTATATAAGACAGATAGTGGGGTACCGAACACCAGTATTTATTCAGCGGTTTCCATGGCGTCTCCATATTACAATTACTTATAATCTACCGCATCTACGACTATGATATGCTGACGTTGTCACAGTAATAGCGTAAACACCGGAAGTCGCCTGCCTATTTGTTCAGACGCCAAGACACGAAAAAGACGGAACGTGGTCGGAATTGACATGATTCGAAACAACCGAATTGGTAACTTTACAGCATTGATAAAGGGGGTCGTATAAACTTTTGCTTTATACTGGACAATGTCCTGTATAAAGCATTTTTTAAATGGGGCCCATGACGGGGAATACGAATTTTAATTATTGCTTTATATAGAAAACAGTGAGAAAAAAATTATAGTAAATTATAGGTTATTTGGCACGAAACAGGGGGGCTGCTCGGCAGAACCTCGCAGTACCCCTGTTTCTTCCCCTCATCCAAATAAATCTCATGTAAAAAGACATCATACCTATATTGTCTAAGTGTTCAACTAAAAATCAATATCAAAAGACATAATACACAAACCTGTTTTATTTTTTACATTTGTGTTTGCTTAAACATGTAAAATATATTGTCTGTTTAACAAATAGAATATGATATGTTCTGCTAGTGTAATACACAATGTATTTAACGTGGACGGTACACAGGCTGCTTTGAGCTGCATATTACATGATTAATAAAACGAATTGTACAATGCACGGGTGTTTAACTTGTATTTTACAAGATATGTTTAATTAATTGTATAATACTGGAGCAACACGACGATGCCACAAGGGGAACAGGAAGTGCCTACCTTTCCGGAACACCCCCGTTTTTCTGTGTAGTGTTTTGTAGATGGTTGTTTGTCTCTTTTCTTTTGGCCATTGTGTTGTCTGTCCTTCAAATTACAGATTCTGATTACCAGGCGCGGACGCCTCCTTCCGCTCGGCGCGATTTTTTTAAGTGCGCCCCGGGCCCCCTAACTTGAAATCCTGGATCCGTCCCTGATTACCCCTTTGGTATCTTCAACCTCCTCTTGTATAATACGCATAAATCATAGATATTGACGCTGCATTGTGTCTTGATTTGTTATGTTTATGTAACGACGGCTTAAAAGTTTCGCATTAGTACAGGGAATTGTGATATTCGTGGTTTTCTTGTTACGTGTTAACAACGATGTTTATTGCCAAAGACTCGATATATAATCCATGTAAGAATTTAAATTATACTGTATGCGGTAATCTGAAGAATAACATATAGTGGAGACAATTATACTTCTGGGAAGTCTAGTTTCCTGGTTTTATTCTCCTGGGATCTAGTTTTTATATATCAAGTTAAACTTACGATTAAATCTGTCGTTTAATTTTAAATTATGAGCATTTATCTTACATATACAATAATTACAGTCGACACGTGTCTACAAATAAAGCATATTTATACATTAATTATCACAAGAGGATACACCATGTGACATTAGATATAGATAAGAATAAATAAAAAGTATTTAGTATTAATAGTGTTTGTCCAGGCCACTCAATCAAGTTAAAGTACCAGTAGGATAGTAGAAAATACAACCCACGTACGTTATATGTCGCTGTCTCTGTTTGGTGTTAAGCGAGTTAAGATGACAGACGATTGTTCGTATTTTATATTGGTGGAATTGATTACCATCGCCAGAGGCGTATTCAGGGGGGGGGGCACCCAGCGCCCCCCTCTAAAATTGGAAAAAATATGATTTTTTTTGCGTAAAATCGTGATTTTTCACACGAAATACCCCAAAAGTTTTCGCGCCTCCCTCCGCTCGGCGCGATTTTTTTAAGTGCGCCCCCCCTAACTTGAAATCCTGCATCCGCCCCTGGTCACTGTTTAAACTTACTTTTCATAACACAATTAAGAAAAGGCAAACTCTAATACTGGCATTTGGAATATATGTAAAAATATCTGATATATAAAAATTGATGGATTTGAATGCAGAATTTAACCATGAATGCGGGAGTCAATTTGGATTCCTGAATTGTCGAAGGAATTCTATTAACTAACATCATATTTCTAGCTTGTTGAACTCCAGGTTCTCACATTAAATATAAAATGGTCATTTTTGCATGTACAAGTCTGCAGAATAATTACAAAACAGCAAAACGTAAAACTTCGCGGAAATCGACTATCACTTTTAATTATTGGATTGTGGACGGAAACATTGAATTTCCCTGTTGCATGCAAGTATTTGACAAATCTAATGAACTACAGCTTGAAAATACAGCCACGTGATCAAATCTTATTAGTATTACTAATTCCTGTATATAGTTCAACTTGCATAATGCACGATATGTGTTTAACTAATATGCTCTACAGGATGTGTTTAACTAATATGCTGTACATGATGTGTTTAACTAATATGCTCTACATGATGTGTTTAACTAATATGCTCTACAGGATGTGTTTAACTAATATGCTCTACATGATGTGTTTAACTAATATGCTCTACAGAATGTGTTTAACTAATATGTTCTACAGGATGTGTTTAACTAATATGCTCTACAGGATGTGTTTAACTAATATGCTCTACAGGATGTGTTTAACTAATATGCTCTACAGGATGTGTTTAACTAGTGTCTAATATATATAAATCACATAGATTGTGTTTGTTATATAGTTTAACTGATATAACGTCTGTGTTGTGCTGTAAATTCTATCAAAATTATCTAAAATGTTTTGAACGTAAATTCAATAATATCTGGAACTTTTATTTAATTTAATAACAAATATGTGCTCATTGTGAAAGCAGATGTTTCAAGTCAAATGTGTTAAATTAAGGAGATTAAGTTTTAATCACTCAGTTTTAGTTAATTTTATATCTATTGTTATACATGTTGTAATTTGCACTTAATCCGATATGTTTCAACATGTCATTTCATGAGTAACAACAAGTCGTTGTCATGAAAAAATGTATCAATTCAGACCCAAATAATGTAATAATCAATTAGGATTCCTGATCGAATAGTATACGGACATCATATGTTGTGTATGTGTTACTGTTATACTGGACTTACCGTAATTGTTATATTGGACTATCATATGTGAACATTGTTTATTTGTTTTGTAAAATATTATTTGGTTTTATTGATATAATATTTAGCTGAAATCAGTTTTATTTTTATATTTACCTGCTAGTTTTTCCCACGTGTAAATTGTCTACACGTTATCTAGCATTGCATACCCACATTTGTAATCGTATAGTCTAATGCACGGAATTGTGATACGTGATTTTTATGTTGCATGCTTATTTATCTGTGATATTTGTCGCCAAAGACTTGGTGTAAAATCTAATATCCCACAAACCCATGTTAGAACTCATAACATATTATGGCTTCCATGAATTATTTGAACTTTAATATGTCTAACAATACAAATATAATACTTCATTTTGAAGAATATGTAAGGAAACAATGCGAACATTCGAATGCTTGAATTCACCACGGTCCTTTATAAATATATAAAATCACATAGGAATGAGGTCCTTAATATGTGAGACAATCCTGACGCATTTGTGAATTTAAATATATCGGCAGTTTTATCACTGTATTATTGTTACATACCATATCCAATGAACGACGTCATATTAGATTTAAGAACTTAAATTATATTGTATTTGGTAATCACATGGTTAATACATAGTCCAGACATTAATGGCTCATGGGAGGTCTACATTTACTTTTGGTCCACTTGGGAACTAAAGTGTATAAATCAAGATAAACCAGCGACTACATATGTCAATTAAAATTGATTATGCTTATCTTAAATATCCTATCACTACATTTTAAATGTATTTATAAATAAAATATCTTAATACAATCAACTACCAGAGAATACAGTACAGAAACCCGTTAAAGTCATGTGATATGTAAAATAATATGGCTCAACATGAAAATAAAAGTAGTCACTGCTTTGTATTCGATATGACCACATTGCTTCGTTGTGTGGTATAACCTCTCAGAAAGGAACGTGGCGTCTTCTGGTTGTGGGACAAATATAATGCACAACTCGGGTTTAGGCCTGAACGTTAATATGTTTAGAGAATGCTGCACTGATTATACGTAAAATACAACAGTTCCTAATAATAAACCCTTTATTAGGAGTGGTCGTTGATGGCTCGTTACAAGGCTATTGTTCCGAACTTTAAGTAATCAAAGTATTCGTCGGATAAACCAAGCATGACGCCACCTTCCGCCTATATGATTTCTCTCTAAACTTAGAACATATATCTGCGATATTGGTATCTTGACGTTATATTAAAATTAATCAATCAATCAATCAATCAAGCAATTCAAATTATTCGATGCAATTGCAACATCAGTGGGATAGCATATACGTACAAATATTTATTATAGGGACAGAAAAGGCAACACATAAATGAAAAGAACCAGAAACATCATAAAAACTTGGGAGTGAAATCATGATTTTCTAAAGGTTCCGTGTTTCTTCAAATTGGTTCTCATTCAAGACAATCAGAGCTAATAGAGATAAATATTAAACGTAATAGAGACGTGAGAGTGGACCGGAATGTGGGGAGGAGTGCAAGTTTTCAAAACTATCAAGCAGCACACAAAAAACGATCAAAGAAAATGCACTTTAGTTCCAAACATACCCAACGTTGGTTAACTGAAAATTATTATTATTATTTTTATTTTTTTTTTGCGTCCATTGTATAAATTCAGCTTTTCCTTAAAGTTTTGACGTAAAAATGGGAAAAAGGGGGAATGCACATCGGCTCCTATGCCGTCGCCGTGTAATCATTTGTGATAAGAGAACACAATCTGTCTATACGCTGCTTGTTAAGTTATAACTTGTCTTTCTTATATTGATTAAAACATATGCTGATTCTTGCATTTTTAAATACTAATGCTGTAATGGTTGCGAGTACAACAAGTTAAAACAATTTGAAAAAACAAATATGTCTGAATCATTATTTCGTAGCAATGTTCACATAAAATGCAATTTATTAATTAGTTTTAAAGGATTAGCCGCCCCATCACACTACTATTGTACGGTCTCTGTGTTCAGTGTTATACATATGCATGATCTTTCTTGTTGAATAAAAGTTATTAATACTCATCATTAATAGAATCATCGTCAAACAAAGAATCAAACGTTCGTCATTAAAATCTTGTCACTAACCATTAATGACAGAATGTTTTTTTTATTAAAGCTCACGGAAGTGAGTTAGCACCATACGAAATTTAAAGGAAAGACTTGGGGAATAACGCGAAGTTTTACCATATAATGAAAAAGTTTGTGAAAAAGCGTAAAATAACAATAAAAAAAATCAGGTAGCTCCAACTCGGTTCCGTAAAACCACTTTTAAAAATGAATAACATTTCCAAGAAGACCAATCTACCGGTATTTTGATCCCAGATATCTTTTACCGTTTATATCTAATTTTAGAATTGCCAAATACAATCTATATGTTGTTCTAATATATCTTCTTTTGTGTTAAATTTTTGTAATCTCAGGAATTTGGACCAGGAATTTAAGAGATTTTTGAAAGTTTGATGTCAACCAAATTTTACCAGTTGCATTCCATTTATCTAAGTCTGAGTGTTTCATATTAGGCCTACATTTAATTTGCTCTGCCTTAATAAAGTTATTTCAATTTACCATTCCCATTCCGCTTTTATTCTATGGTAAACTGCATACATTTCTAGAAATTTTCTTAGTTTTACCATCCTATCTTATTTTGAAAAAAACCCCACAATGATTCTACCAAAAAGTTCTCTGAAACTGATATATTTATCTGAAAAAAACAGGTTACTGGACCAGATCTATAAAAAGATTCGCCTTATTCGATCTCTTAAAAAGTTTATATTCCGATATCAAGATCTTGTCGAAATTTATTCTGTCTCTGCAGATACAATGGTAAAAGATGCATTTCGATAGAGTGAAAATGTATAAAGATAAGGATTTAATATTCGTGGTGTACAATGTAAAAATATTTTTTGTGAATGTGTGACGTAAAAGTATTTTTGACATTTACTGTCGTAATTAAAATACTTCAAAGGAATCATAGTTATTGATGGAGATGGTTCACGAGATATATTAGAGGACTTTAGTCCTCATTACTGTAGACCACGTCGGTTGGACCCCCCCACCCACGTAGACAACCTACTGATGCCGCGTCCCCGAGATTTAAATGTTGGGGCGCTGACGAATAATAGTCATTTCGTACCATATCCATTTCGCACTACAGTGAAAACCATGTCGTACCATATGCAGATCGATACATTATTACCATTGCGTACCATATGCATATTGATACAGTCGTACCAAAGGCAGATCGACACATTATTACCATTTCGTACCATATACAGATCGATACATTATGACTAGTACGAAAGGGTATGGTACGAAATGTTTAGCTTCGGTAGTGACACCGTGAAATCCAGATGTGTAAGCCAGCTTAGATACGAAAGTAAATTACTTTCATGAAAAATATTTAAATAATAGCTACTTTGTTTTGTTTTTTGTTAAATAAAATTTCAGTGTATTTTCATTCCCAATTCAATAAATTTCAAAACGACATCTATTTCATTTGCAACTGAGTCTGTATCCAAACTCCGGACAGTTTTCGTATCCGCTACCAGGGAATTATACTAAAACTTGTTTTATAATTCCCTGCCGCTACCAAACTCAATTCCTGTCCAAGGTTATTTGTATTCCTAAAATTAACATGTTAACATTTTATTTTCATTCATTCCATCGGGGGCGACACCTAGCGGAGGTGCCAGTCGCTAAGGTAAACATCGTTTCCGAGGGTGCCCTCTTCTGCGTCCGCGTGATATACTGTTATTATTATTATTATACTGTTACCAAACTATACATAGCTTCTTACCGTTGCTCTACCTTATTAATAAAGGTATTTTTAGTATCACTGAATTTCAAATACTAACGTTCTCTCTATAGGCCATGCCTACTCATATTAGATACCATCCTAACTGAAATTAGTACTGTGTTGATTACTATTTTACCTATTTTGTTCCAGTATTGTTATAAATGCTGTTATAGTTTTCTTTATATTCGGTGAAAAGCTCCCGAGAGCTTGTGTTTATTGTTATACTAAAACCGAATTCAAATAAAGTTTTCTTATCTTATCTTATAGTGACAACCGGAACCTTTGAACCGTAATGAAAGCGAGAGGTTTGGCGCCGTAAAATCTAATTCAATCCACTATTTCTTTAGAAATGCCTGTACCAAGTCAGGGCCATTGCGGTTTTCTGGTTGTTGACTGATTTTGTCTGTTTATTGATTTATGAGTTTTGACTTTCCCTTTATAAGATTGCTCGGTGTTCGGTAATTTTGTTATTACCCTTATTTATCAATAACCATCGTCGGTAACCCAAGGTTGATTCCGATACGTTCCTCTCTCTTCATCACCCGTGGGTCAAATCGCTTGTAAACATTCCTACTCATGAATAATTCATAAGTCTTCGCATTGCAAACTTCTAATGCGATTCAACCAATCAAATCGTTCCTTTCATAATGAGTTTGGTTAAAAGTTAAAAATGTCGGACCTGTTGCAAAAATTTGGAGTGAAAGAATTGAGGGACTTTCTATACTGCACTACACTTCATTCACACATTTTCATGGGCGCATCCATTACTGACAGAACGATTTTTTAACTCCGATACCAAAGAGTTTCACTTTCATAAACGTGATTTTGATTGGTTAATTCGAAACTTTGAATATTAATGAGTACGAATGTTTACAAGCGATTTGACCCACTGGTGATGGAGAGAGAGGAACGTATCGGAATCAACCGTGTGTTACCGACGATGATCAATAACATGCTTTCTGTGTTTTTTTATTGACAACTTATTTGCTATGTTTAGTGGACATGTTTTTCAACAGACAGTATGGGGAAAAAACGTTTATATAATATACCTGTAACAATATGTATCAACTTAAGCATCATTGCTGGTCAGACTGGACAAAATTGGTTCGATTGTCAACTAGCTTGATTTGAACTGTCAAAACCGCTATTCTTAAGGTTTGTCAGCACATAATTCAGAAATGTCGGGAGAATTAGGATTATATCACGAGATCACCCATCCAGAAGAATTTGTTCAGCATTAAATAGACATTGTTCTTATTTAACAAGGAACAGTATTTAAAAACAATACAGACATGATATAATGACAGAGCAACGGGGATTACGACTTTTGACTGTTACTGTAGAGGCAGGGACTAAATATTTAGTGGAGCATCTGAGTTCACCCCCGTATTTCGTGCCGTTCGTGTTGCTCGGTCTTTAGTTTTCTGTGTAGTGTTTTATAGAATATTGCCCGTCTTATTTTATGTTGGCTATTGTGGTGTCCTTTTTGATTTTGCGGCTTCTAATTTCTAATTGTGTTTGTGACTTTCCTGTTGGGTTGTGATTTTCCTGTGGGTTTGTGATTTTCCTGTGGATTTGTGATTTCCTGTGAATTTGTGGGATTTGTGATGTTCCTGTGGGGTTGGTGAATATGATGATTTTATATCAACTATGTTATTTAGGCATATCTTAAAAGGAACATTCACAACCGAAAGGCTCCCCATTTCCATACCTTGAGTTTAATGTATCTACATGTAAATATATCTGGGATGCTCCCAGTCAGTTATATACTCGACAGTCCTTTGTTGTATACTAGGTGACAGTCATTCATGAAAATACAATTTCTCTAAATTGTCAACGTTCTTCTTTTTAAACTGTAGCTATATTGATGATGATTAGTTTAAACAGTTTTCTGATTTGCAAATTCGTTACGTGGAACCATTCGCAAAATCTTAACTTGGTCCCGTGAGACATATTCAAAACTTACATCATATTAATTTCAATAAAAAAATTCCTGTTATGTAGATACACATCCTGGTATAGACATTTAAATATGTGGAAACTGACATTTTTTTCCATTTATAATTAATTGTTTGAAACATGCCTGGACTAATCTTGTAGTATTATGAGCTTTGTAATGACTATTGTATTGAGCATAATTTTCGATACCAGAAATAGCGCAGATTTGTACGTAAGTGAAAAAAGAGTCAGTATCAATATTATAATTTATTAATGTTTTTTTGTGTAACGTTTTCGGGATTTCTACAGCATAGTATAGGATTTTTTGCAACTTCCACCGGGGCTCTAACGCACTATCTACCACACTCTTTGAACCGACCGGGGCTCTAACGCACTATCTACCACATTCGAAGTGAACTATTGTACAGTACGAGCTTCCAAACACTATTAAATTGGTATTTGTCGATTCTCTGCTAAACACGTACTTTATAATTAAGAATAAAGACTGATAGGTTCGGTATTAATATAATGTATTCGAATGGAGTGACATATCTATTCGCGGATTATTTATAAAGGGAGTTAGCAATAAGAAAATCGAATTTAGTGTGTTGGTCTAGTACAAAACTATCATCATCACATCAAAATGTAACTACTTCCGGCCATGATAGAATTGTACAATTACGCAATTGGTGTTAACCAGTAATCACTCACTCCTGAATACAACTAGAATACTGCATACACTGTGACGTTAAGCAACAATAAACCAATCAGGCATTAGATAACTCCATTCGTTAGTATGCGCATCTATCGTAATTCTAGCTAAGACATAGCAGCAGGAAATCTAGGCTTGGGACAGGCACAAAACAAAAATCTGGCGATGTTAAACCGGTTAATGTGATCCCAACCCTCTTGACAACTTGGTCTCCAACGGCAATACATATATAACGTAATCATTCAGCAAGTTGCTGTCCGGAAGGTTAAACAATTAAACAAGGGGATCTCTTTCCATGGGGCTTGTTCGCTATAATATGGAAAGCCTTACCGTGGTCCATAGAGGACAACGTATTTGGAAAGTGTCACGCTCCCTGTACGCGAAAGACCTCTTTTGTATACTTTTGTGGCTGCTCAAAAGACAAAATCTTTTGTCCCTACCAAAATCTCCATATGTTTAAGTTGTAGTTAAAAGTCGTTGACCCGGTTGACCCATCACTTCCTGCATTTCTATCTAGTTTTTATATATTGTTAGGCTGATTCCTGAATAAAGCTGAAATACTGCTCATTGGATGTTATCCATCAATCAATCATTAAAAACATGCCATTTGAGTCATGTATTAAGAAAGCATCAAAAGAGAATCCACGTGTAACTTATTTAGACTGACTGGACGAAGATTCGTCTCAAGTCTATGATACATATAATGATCACGGTCGTCGCCATCTGTAACTGATATTGAACATTGTTGAAAAGTCTTATTGTCAATGTCACGGCTTCAATTTAGGAATTGCATATTTTAATGCTAACACAGCATTAGTAGATAGAATTTGACAAAGAGATATAGATATATTGGTTGGTTTTAATTGAGATGACAGCTGTTAATTACATGTTGGGCTTTTTTCATGTTATTCATGTAATCCTTGACGCCATAATTTCCCATGAGCCCACACCAAATATGGCTTTTTGTAATTAATTATCAGATTCTTAAGTAACAGACCAGAAGAAATTAAAATATGTCCCTTTTTAATGCAAAATTCTTTGCAAGTAGGAGTGAATACTTCTTATTAGATACCACCAAGTTAGTTTTCAGAAATATATCATGTTATATAATTACATATTACATGGTGGAAAATAAAGGTTAACCTATTGTTAATGCAAAATATAAATATATTTGATGTGAACATTATACATTAAATACAAGAACACAATTCTGATAAATAAACGCAGCCAAATTAATTATGACAATGATAATTTGTATTTGACAACCTACTTAAACAATTTAAACCATATGCCATTAACTTTGTCGATTCGAGAAAAAAAAGTGTGATTTTTCTTACACAACAATTAACTCCAGAATACAATCTAATGAAATGCTTCAGTTCTGTCATCTACAATTCCTTGGCGAGTCACGAATTGTATTTTTAGTTTAAATACCGGTACCTTTTTGTATATGTAATGTTTCTGTGAACGACGCGATTCTTGACTAACCTACATCAGATAATCTCATTAAAGTCAAAGATTAGAATGCAAAATAATGTAAAAGTCTTTGGGAACAAGTAGACCAAAGAGCCTAAACAGTGTAGCCAAATCTACTAAGGTCACTAAAGCCTGGGAGAGGAGAACTAAACAGTGTAGCCAAATCTACTAAGGT
>MJUT01044115.1:17376-47424 GCA_002080005.1 Gigantidas platifrons | reverse complement strand
AAAAAAAAAAAAAAACACATAGTACAGGCGTGGAGATGACCAGTCATCTACATGCCTGTACTATTGACAAATCGAGTTGAAAGAGGGGAAATTTCGTCAAGAAGACCACATTAAACATAATTCATGAAAACGTTAGATGACAGACGATTATCATGGAGAACGTGATATGAATTTGAATGAAAACTATTTACGAAAAATTATAAATTGTTTGTGTTTCAAAATGCCGTCATAGGAAATGGTGCCATTAATATTTATGGAGATAGATTGATATGCTCTTGTTTGACAATATAGTTCTGAAAAATTTATCTGTTGAATTCACAATTAAACCTGCATATAAAGTCATTGAATTTTAATTATTTCATTTTTTTGTTAATTTGTCGAAAGTATATGATAAAATTGATAATGCATGGACTTTTCCATGTCATTCTTACTATTACCCCTCGACCAATATCAGCCGTCGATTGCGTCTCTCTCTGCTATTTGAGTATCTGGTGATACCCGGATTGTTATGGAGAAGGTGATGTATTATTCTCTATATAAATATTCATATGATATATCTCTAACTAAGTTTTAGCTATGAATGTATAACAATATTGGACAATTACTATTAAATAAATACATCTTATTTCTGTAGACAGACGACTCAAAATGGAGTTTCTTATTACAACAATAGTTGCTGTGATTTTACTTGTCCGCGTGGTAACATCATGTCCTAGTGTCTGTAATTGTTCTGAAAATGCAAATAGACTTCATGTTGACTGCTCCAACAGAGGACTGGACAGTATTCCAACAGATTTACCTAATAACACTTATGCATTGTAAGTCTGTGATTACAAAACTATAAGCTGTATGCGTTATATTTATTATTTTGAATGTATATTTCGTCAATATCGGTAAGATAAACTAAATGTCTTTACCGCAAATATAATTTGATTTTTTATTTGATTTTTTTTTGTGTTTAACGCTACTTTCAGCAATATTTCAGCTATATCATGGCGACCAGTTTTAGTGATGGAAGAAGCCGGGGTACTCGGAGAGAACCACCGAACATGGTCAAGCAACTGGTAAACGTTATCACTTGGAGCTGCTAGTCGAGTGCACTCTTTTTTTGTAATTTACAATGCCAGGTGCGAACCCACGCCGTATTGGTGATATGTTTGTATGCGTTGTTAGCCTCCGCAAATATGTATGTACTGTTCCTGATAGAGGTGACAATGATTGTGTTTATTAGGGTCATCAATGTGCACAATGAAAGCAGCAAAACTATACCAAGCTAGAACAAAAAATGCCATCTGAACAATTGAACGGTCTTTAATAAGGGTAAGATAACGTAAGTGGCTTTACTTAAGAGATGTTCGACTGTCCATGGTTGGAGGAGGGGTGTATGAACCTTTGTGGTCATTATTACAACAATTACAAATGGCCCCTGGACAATTTAGAGTTCTTTTTGTATATCTCAAATCATTTAAAACATTCTGGAATAACCTTTATCAGGTACGCTCAAATTCGAAAGATTGAAAAGCTAAGTAATTTAAAGTTTTGGGAACAATAAAACCAAAGGGCCGTAACAGGATAGACTAAAATCGGCTAAGGTCACCTCTAACTGAGGGAGGAGAACCTTAGTTTTATTAATAATTGCTTTATATAGGAACTGTAAATTTCAGTAATAAATGTATCTAATAAGCCATGTCAGTTCTTCGGCACTGACTACTGGGTGGATGATACCCTCTGGGACTAATAGTCCATCAGCACAGGTACCGATTCAATAATGGTTGGGATAACGTGAATTTTAGAATGATAACTAAGCATTAGAGAAAACCATAGGGGCAATGACAATACCAGAGATAATGTAACATTGGGAACCAGACAATACTAAGACAAGTAAAACAATAAACATATCACAGAAAACTGAAAAAAGCAACACGAAACCCATCGACAAACCAGGATAATTTTAGGTGCTGGTGAAATGGTACTAGGTTGGTTCACATGTACCTGTCTAGATGTTTGTTTTGCATTTTTGACTCCCACTTGATTTTAAGCTATATTGAATAGAATGGTCAACTTAGATATATTTCTTTAGGAAGAGACATATCTGATTTACCAAAAAGAAAAACCAACCTTTATTCTAATAGAACATTTCTCTGAAACTGACATCATCAAAATGCTTTATTCCTTGACAAGATATTTGTTATGATTGGTTTACGTATTTGTTAAATATATTCCTATGAGTACATACTGTGCTGCTTTTCTTGTCTGTTAAATCAGACTTTTTGCATTGGCTTTTCAAGCAAAACGAATTGTTGTTGCTAGCCGAGTCTGTATAGATGTTATCTTTTCACTGATTAGTTCAATGTCTATTGACTATTATAATCATATCTATATCCCGGAATTTGAAGTAAAAGATAACAACGATACAGTTAGACCTTCTTCACACACCGAACTATACCAAGAAAGTGGCAGTGAGGAATAGCAGAGAACGAAAGATTTAAATTAAAAAGCTGACTTCAATTTTCAGGCTGTGAATTTTCCATTCATCTGTAGCAGCATGGACTATACGTCTCTCTCTCAGTTGAAACCATGTTCGGCTTCTTGAATATGGTAATCCTAGATCGAATATGTGTGACGTATGATAACTTATATGTTCGGTTTGTACTGATAGTAGAAAAATGCGTGTGTCCTCACTCATGACTTGTCACCATCTGCAACATATGAGCGGTTGTTGGCGGCAGCAGCATCATAAACATGAATCCCACCAGTGGAACAGAACCTTAATTACCATCTTGAGCCTGTGTGTCCAACATCAGTTTGAACATCACTTCTATCTCTCTCTCTCTCTCTCTCTCTCTCTCTCTCTCTCTCTCTCTCTCTCTCTCTTTGTGTCTAACTCCAGTTTTAATGACGCTGCTCTTGCTCAAACTTTAGTTTTTAAATGTGGACTATTGCTTACCTTTTGCTCTATCTCCTTTTCCTTTTGACCTTTGTCCTTCTGTATGTTGGTTCTGGTTGCACAATTGTCGTCTTCCAACTTTCATTATGCTTATTGGGTCTCAAATTATTATGGTATTTAGTACGTATTTTATATTTTGTAGTGATTTGTATTCTAATCAAATTACATCAATGCAGGAAGGCACATTCAGCAAATTGACAAGCCTTAGTTATCTGTAAGTATCAAATTATTTCTATTTTTCCATGTCGTAGCTTACAAAACATGGAATATGCTTAGTCAATGATACTTTTTTATATTTGACAGTTCTATGCGAGATGTGATTATTAAACGAAAGTCTTTAAGCCATGATGGTCAACAATTCCATCAATATCAACAAACACACCTCTCACCTAAAATCACTAACTACAATAAAGACCACGACACATAGCGTTGTATATCCAGGTACTGCCTCGGGAACGGCACAAAAATTCTTTTGTTGATATAAGTGGTATTGGTTACAATCACTGTTTACACTTTCTTATAAACAATACTTGTATGAACTGTTTAAGGTAGAATAGAAAGCCACAGATAAAATGTTAAAAAAAAATAATATTTAGGGAATACAAATGAAGAGATAAAAGTTGGAGATCACGGAGAATTGTTTGGGAAAAAAACCTTCATCAGGTACACTCATAATCAAAAGAATACAAACCAAAAATGTCAACATTACAATGTGGCTAAAACTTTAAACATGTCAACATTATACACATGTGGTTAAAAGGTTACAAATGCCAACATTGTACACTATTGATTAAAGGTTGAAGATGTCTAAATTATACACAAATGTCTAAAAGGTAAATAGCATGTCAATAATTTACAGCTGTGTGTTAAAAGTGTAACATGTCAACACTAAGCATAAGCGGTTAACATGTCAACACCATGCACAAGTCGTTAAAAGGTTAACAATGTCATTATTATACCCGAGTGGTTCCAAGGTTAAATACGTCCAAATCATATACAAGTGGTTAACATGTTAAAAATGTCAATATGCTACACAAGTGGTTAACAGGTTAAACAATTTCCAAAAAATGTAGTTAGCCCGGTCCTTCAATTCCTCTGTATAGATTGTATTTTATTCACTGAATAATCAAGGTTTATTGACTATTGTGATTGTATTAATCTTCCTGAACTTAAATTAACAGATACCAACAGTACAGCTAGATATACTTCATACATTGAACGAAACCTGTTTAATTAAAGAAATGATTTTAATTTTCACATTGTGAATCTTCCATTTATATGTAGCAACATTCCAGCAGTACCTGCTGATGGAGTATTCGTCTCTCAGTTGAAAAGATGTTCGGCTTGATCAGGATCGCCTTCATAAATTGTGTTATCCTTTATAATGCCTGTGTTACAAATGAACACCGATATGTTCGGTTGGTACTGATTGCAGGTCATTGTATTTTTCATCGCTCATGACATGTCATCCTGTGTGACATATGACCAGTTGTTGGCGTCAGCAGCATAATGAGCGCCACCTGTCGAACATGACCTTATTTACCATCATCAGCCTTTGTGTCTAACTCCAGTTTTAATGGCGATCCTTTTGCGCAAACTTTAGTTTCTAATGAGGACATTTTTGTGCCTTTTGCTCTCTCTCTCTCTCTCTCTCTCTCTCTCTCTCTCTCTCTCTCTCTCGATCTCGATATGTTGGTTCTGGTAACACAATTGTTGTCTTCCGGCTTTCCTTATACTTATTGAGTTTACAATTCTCATTGTATTTAGTACGTATTTTATATTTTGTAGTTTTTTGTATTCTAATCAGATTACATCAATCCAAGAAGGCACATTCAACAACTTGAGAAACCTTACTCATCTGTAAGTATCAATTTTTTTTTCTATTTTTCCATGTTGTAACTTACAAAACATGGAATATGTGTAGTCAATGATACTTTTTTATATTTAACAATTTTAAGCGAGATGAGATTATGAAAAGAAAGTCTTTCAGCCATGATGGTCAACAATTCCCTCAATATCAACAAACCCACCTCTGACTCAAAATCATTAACTACAATAAATACCACGAAACATAACGTTGTAAATCCAGGTACTGCCTCGGGAAGGGCAAAACATTCTTTTGTTGATATAAGTGGTATTGGTTACCATCACTGTTTACACTTTCTTTTCATAATATCTACAATTTCTGTTTTTTTATAAACAATTGATACAAAGCATCAGAATACCAACACAAAGTTGAAGATCATTGTTTAACATTAACTTATTACTTATACATAAACTACATGGTCACCTGTCCACTTTAACCAATAATCATAGCTGAATGCGTTCATTTAATCAAATTTCTAGCAAAGTCAGTGTGATTGTGTATGAAGGAAAGAACCCAGATGCACACATGTACAATGAAATTAAGATCCAGACAGAACACATCTTTGTATTTCACCAGTGTTGAAAGGCTACATCAATTTAAATTGATAGTTATTTCTTAAAGAGAAGAACATAAATTCATTTCTTTCAACAACTCCTAATTATACACCATACGTGTATGAACTGTTTAAGGTAGAATAGAAAGCCACAGATAAAATCTAAAAATAATAATAATCAGGGAATACAAATGAAGAGATCAAACTTAGAGATCATGGAGCATTTGTTAGGAAAAAAACCTACATCAGGTACACTCATAATGAAAAGAATACAAACCAAAAATGTCAACATTACAATGTGGCTAAAAATTAAAAAAATGTCAACATTATACACAAGTGGTTAAAAGGTTACAAATTCCAGCATTATAAACTATTGATTAAAGGTTAAAGATGTTCAAATTATACACAAATGGCTAAAAAGAAAATATCATGTCAATAATTTACAGCAGTGTGTTAAAAGTATAACATGTCAACACTAACCACAAGTCGTTAAAATGTCAACACTATGCACAAGTCGTTAAAAGGTTAAAAATGTCAATATTATACCCGAGTGGTTACAAGGTTAAAGACGTCCAAATCATATACAAGTGGTTAACATGTTATAAATGTCAATATGCTACACAAGTGGTTAAAAAGTTAAACAATTTCCAAAAAATGTAGTTAGCCCGGTCCGTCAACTATTCTCTCTAGATTGTATTTTTTTCACTGAATATTCAAGGTTTATTGACTATTTTGATTGCATTAATCTCCCTGAACTTATATTAGCAGATACCAACAGTACAGCTAGATATACTTCATACATTTTACGAAACATTTTTAATTAAAGAGATGATTTTAATTTTCACATTGTGAATTTTCCATTTATATGTAGCAACATTCCAGCGGCACCTGCAGATGGAGTATTCGTCTCTCAGTTGAAACGATGTTCGGCTTGATCAGGATCACCTTCATAAATTGTGTTATCCTTTATCACGCCTGTGTTACAAATGAACACTGATATGTTCGATTGGTACCGATTGCAGGTCAATGTATTTGTCATCGCTCATGACATGTCATCATGTGTGACATATGACCAGTTGTTGGCGTCAGCAGCAAGATGAATGTCACTTGTCGAACATGACCTTATTTACCATCTTCAGCCATTATGTCTAACTCCTGTTTTATCGGCGATCCACTTGCTCAAACTTTAGTTTCTGATGAGGACATTTGTTTGCCTTTTGCTCTCTCTCTCTCTCTCTCTCTCTCTCTCTCTCTTTCTGACAGTTGTTCTTCAGTATGTTGGTTCTGGTAACACAATTGTTGTCTTCCGACTTTCCTTATTCTTATTGAGTCTCAAATTCTCATTGTATTTAGTACGTATTTTATATTTTGTAGTTATTTGAATTCTAATCAGATTACATCAATCCAAGCAGGCACATTCAACAACTTGACAAGCCTTACTCATCTGTAAGTATCAAATTATTTCTATTTTTCCATGTTGTAACTTACAAAACATGGAATATGTTTAGTCAATGATACTTTTTTTATATTTAACAATTCTAAGCGAGATGTGATTATGAAAAGAAAGTCTTTAAGCCATGATAGTCAACAATTCCATCAATATCAACAAACCCACCTCTCACCTGCAATTCACTACCTACAATAAAGACCATGACACATAACGTTGTAAATCCAGGTACCTCCTCGCGAAGGGCAAAAACATTCTTTTGTTGATATAAGTTATATTGGTTACCATCACTGTTTACACTTTCTTTTCATAATATCTACAATTTCTTTTATTTAAAAAAAAGCAATTGATACAAAGCATCAGAATGCCAACACAAAGTTGAAGATCATTGTTTAACATTAACTTATTACTTATACATAAACTACATGGTCACCTGTCCACTTTAACCAATAATCATAGCTGAATGTGTTCGTTTAATCAAATTTCTAGCAAAGTCAGGGTAATTGTGTATGAAGGATAGAACCCAGATGCACAGATATACAATGAAATTAAGATCCAGACAGAACACATCTTTGTATTTCACCACTGGTGAAAGGTTACATCAATTAAAATTGATAGTTTATTTCTTGAAGCTTTCAACAACTCCAAATTAGACACAATACTTGTATGAACTGTTTAAGGTAGAATAGAAAGCCACAGATAAAATGTAGAAAAAAAATAATTTATTAGGGAATACAAATGAAAAGATCAAATTTAGAGATCACGGAGTGTATTTAGGGGAAAAAACTTACACTCATAATCAAAAGAATACAAACCAAAAAATGTCAACATTATTCACAAGTGGCTAAAAATTTAAAAATGTCAACATTATACACAAGTGGTTAAAAGTTTACAAATGGATGTCAACATTATACACTAGTGATTAAAGGTTAAAGATGTCCAAATTATACACGAATGTTTAAACGGTAAATAACATGCCAATAATTTACAGCAGTTTGCTAAGTGGTTAACATGTATACAATGTCAATATGTTACACAAGTGGTTAAAATGTTAAACAAATTCCCAAAAATGTAGATATACATTTGTAAATTACAAAAAAGGGTGCACTCGATTCGCAACCGCAAGTGATAAAGTTTACCAGTTGCTTTCCCATGGTCGGTGGTTCTCTCCGGGTACTCTGGCTTCCTCCACCACTAAAACTGGTCGCCATGATATAGCTGAAATATTGTTGAAAGTGGCGTTAAACACCAAAAATCAAATCAAATCACCAACAATTGTAGTTAGCCCGGTCCTTCACTTCTTCTGTATAGATTGTATTTTTTTCACTGAATATTCAAGGTTTATTGACTATTTTGATTGCATTAATCTCCCTGAACTTAAATTAGCAGATACCAACAGTACAGCTAGATATACTTCATACATTGAACGAAACCTTTTTAATTAAAGAGATGATTTTAATTTTCACATTGTAAATTTTCCATTTATATGTAGCAACATTCCAGCAGCACCTGCAGATGGAGTATTCGTCTCTCAGTTGAAACGATGTTCGGCTTGATGAGGATAGCGTTCATACATTGTGTTATCCTTTATCATGCCTGTGTTACAAATGAACACTGATATCTTCGGTTGGCATTGATTGCAGGTCATTGTATTTCTCATCGCTCATGACATGTCAGCATGTGTGACATATGACCGGATGTTGGCGTCAGGAGCATGATGAATGCCACTTGTCAAACATGACTATAGTTACCATCTTCAGCCTTTGTGTCTAACTCCAGTTTAAATGACGCTCCTCGTGCTCAAACTTTAGTTTCTAATGAGGACAGTTTTTTGTCTTTTACTCTCTCTCTCTCTCTCTCTCTCTCTCTCTCTCTCTCTCTCTCTCTCTCTTTACCCTTTGTCCTTCGGTATGTTGGTTCTGGTAACACAATTGTTGTCTTCCGACTTTCCTTAAACTTATTGAGTTTCAAATTATCATTGTATTTAGTACGTATTATATATTTTGTAGTGATTTGCATTCTAATCAGATTACATCAATCCAAGAAGGCACATTCAACAACTTGACAAACCTTACTTATCTGTAAGTATCAAATTATTTCTATTTTTCCATGTTGTAACTTACAAAACATGGAATGTGTTTAGTCAATGATACTTTTTTTATATTTAACAATTCTAAGCGAGATGTGATTATGAAAAGAAAGTCGTGAAGCCATGAAAGTCAACAATTCCATCAATATCAACAAACTCACCTCTCAGCTCAAAATCACTGACTACAATAAAGACAACGACATATTACATTGTAAATCCAGCTACTGGCTCGGGAAGGGCAAAACATTCTTTTGTTGATATAAGGGATATGGGTTACCATCACTGTTTACACTTTCTTTTTATAATATCTACCATTCCTGTTATTAAAAAAAAACAATTCATACAAAGCATCCGAATGCCAACACAAAGTTGAAGAACATTGTTTATTATTATATTTCGTGCAAGTTTCTGTATAGATATTTCATTTGGTACTGTAAAATTTTGGCATATTACCTGGACAATTAGACACTCAGTATAATAGTGATATTAATGTGGTCTTGTCCAGGTAATTTGCCAAAATATTACCCAGGTCTGAGAGACATATCACCATCCCCTTCAGTCGGGTAATATGTCTCTCAGATCTGGGTAATATTTTGGCATATTACCTGGACAAGACCACATTATTATATAACCATTAACTTAATACTTATGCATAAACGACATGGTCACCTGTCCACTTTATACAATAATCTTAGCTGAATATGTTCATTTAATCAAATGTCATAGGAAAGTCAGGGTAATTGTGTATGAAGGATAGAATCCAGATGCATACTTGTACAATGAAATTAAGATCCAGACATAACACATCTTTGCAATTCACCAGTGGTGAAAGGCTACATCAATTAAAATTTATAGTTTATTTCTTAAAGACAAGAACATCAATTCATTTCTTTCAACAACTCCAAATTATACACAATACTTGTATGAACTGTTTAAGGTAGAATAGAAAGCCACAGATAAAATGTAGAAAACAATTATTTATTAGGGAATACAAATGAAGAGATCAAATTTAGAGATCACGGAGTGTTTTTAGGGGAAAAAACCTACACTCATAATCAAAAGAATACAAACCAAAAAATTTCAACATTATTCACAAGTGGCTAAAAATTTAAAAATGTCAACACTAGGCACAAGTGGTTAAAATGTCAACGCTATGCACATGTCGTTAAAAGGTTAAAAAAATCAATAGTATACCCTAATGGTTACAAGGTTAAAGATGTCCAAATCATATACATGTAGTTAACATGTTAAACATGTCAATATGCTACACAAGTTGTTAAAAGGTTAACAATGTTCGAATAAATGTAGTTAGCCCGGTCCTGCAATTCCTCTGTATAGATGGTATTTTTTTCACTGAATATTCAAGGCTTATTGACTATTTTGATTGCATTAATGTCCATGAACTTAGATTAACAGATACCAACAGTACAGCTAGATATACTTCATACATTGAACGAAACCATTTTAATTAAAGAGATGATTTTAATTTTCACATTGTGAATTTTCTATTTATATGTAGCAACATTCCAGCAGCATCTGCAGATGCAGTATACGTCTTTCAGTTGAAACGATGTCCGGCTTCATTAGGATCGCCTTCATCAATTTTGTTATCCTTTATCATGCCTGTGTTACAAATGAACACCGATATGTTCGGTTGGTACTGATTGCAGATCGTTGTATTTGTTATCGCTCATGACTTGTCACCATGTGTGACATATTACCGGTGGTTGGCGTCAGGACCATGATGAATGCCACTTGTCGAACATGACCTTTTTTACCATCTTCAGCCTTTGCTTTTAACTCCAGTTTTAATGGCGCTCCTCTTGCCAAAACTATAGTTTCTAATGAGGACAACTGTTTGCCTTTTGTCCTCTCTCTCTTCTCTTTGACCTTTGTCCTGTAATTATCAAATTAGTTATATTTTTCCATGTTGTACCTTACAAAACATGGAATATGTTTCGTTTATGATATTGTTTGATATTTAAGACAGAACACATCTTTGTATTTCACTAGTGGTGAAAGACTACACCAATTAAAATTGATAGTTGATTTCATAGAGCATACATTTCAACAGCTCCTAATTATACACAGTACTTGTATGAACTGTTTAAGGTAGAATAGAAAGCCACAGATAAAATGTAAAACAAAAAATCAGGGAATACAAATGAAGATATAAAACTTAGAGATCACGGAACGTTTTTTGGGGAAGAAATCTTCATCAGGTACACTCATAATCAAAAGAATAGAAACCAAAAAAGTCAACATTAAAAAAAAGTGGCTAAAAGGTTAACAATTTCAACACTTGTCGAACATGACCTTATTTACGATCATGAACCTTTATGTCTAACTCCACTGTTAATGTCGGTCCTCTTGCTCAAAGTATAGTTACCAATCAGGACATTTATTTAGCTTTTTGCTCTCTCTCTCTCTCTCTCTCTCTCTCTTAACCCCTCCCAGAGGGTGTGCGGGGTAGAATAGACACCAGGTTTCTCCGTCCTAGAGGCACTAGTCCTCTAAAAGGGGTCATCCCCGCGGGAACCCCGGGGTATAGAAATGGGACCGAGAGCTTCTTCGGCTTGAAGGAGCGTCCGTCGGTTGTGCGGGATGTAGAAATTCACAGCCAACCCATCCTTTGGATGAGACGTAAATTATTCTCGTCCAGAATATAGCTGAACAATTGCTCGCTGGACGTTAAACACCAATCTCTCTCTCTCTCTCTCTTTGACCTTTGTCCTTCGGTATGTTGGTTCTGGTAACACAATTGTCATCTTCCGACTTTCCTTATTCTTATTGAGTTTCAAATTCTCATTGTATTTAGTACGTATTTTATATTTTGTAGTTATTTGTATGATAATCAGATTACATCAATCCAAGGAGGTACATTCAACAACTTGACAAGCCTTATTCATCTGTAAGTATCAATATATTTCTGTTTTTCCATGTTGTAACTTACAAAACATGGAATATGCTTAGTCGATGATACTTTTTCATATTTCACAATTCTATGCGAGATGTGATTATGAAAAGAAATTCATTAAGCCATGATGGTCAATAATTTCATCAATATCAACAAACCTACTTCTCACCTCAAAATCACTGACTACAATAAAGACCACGACATATAACGTTGTAAATCCAGGTACTGGCTCAGGACGGGCAAAAACGTTCCATTGTTGATATAAGTGGCAGGGTTGACCATCACTGTTTACACTTTCTTTTAATAATTTCTACAATTTTTGTTATTTAAGAAACAATTTATACAAAGAATTAGAATGCCAACACAAAATTGAAGAACATTGTATAATATTAACTTATTTCTTATACATCAACTACATTATCACCTGTCCACTTTAATAAATAATCTTGGCTGAATGTGTTCATTTAATCAAATTTCTAGCAAAGTCAATGGAGTTGTTTATGACGACTAGAACACAGATGCATAGATGTACAATGAAATTAAGATCTAAACAGAACACATATATTAATTTCACCAGTGGTGAAAGGTTACATCAATTAGAATTAATCGTTTATTTCTTAAAGACAAGAACATTACACCATTTCTTTCAACAACTCCTAATTATATTAAAATGTCAACACTAGGCACAAGTGGTTAAAATGTCAACGCTATGCACATGTGGTTACAAGGTTTCACATATCAAAAATATGCAAAAGTGGTTAAAAGGTTAAAAATGTTCACACAAATGTAGCTAGCCCAGTCTGTTACTTCCGCTGTATAGATGGTATTTTCGCTGAATAATTGAAAGTTTATTGACTATTTTGATTGTATCCATCTCCCTTAACTTGAACTAAAAGATACACTATATATGCTTCATACCTTGAACTAGAGATTTTTAATTAAAGAGATGATTTAAATTTTCACGTTGTGAATTTTCCATGTATAGGTAGCACCATTTCCCCCAACATCTGAAAATGGACTATTTGTCTCTCAGTTGAATCGATGTTCGGCTTCATCAATATCGCCTTCATGAACTTTGTTATCCTTTATCGAGTCTGTGTCACAAATGAACACTGATATGCTTGGTTTGTACTGATTACAGGTCATTCATTGGTATTCGCTCATGACTTATCACCATGTGTCATACATGACCGGTTCTTGGCGCCAGCAGCGTGATGAATAGCACTTGAACATGATCTTAATTACCATCTTGAGTCTCTGTGTCCAATTCCACCATTAATGGGCTTCTGTTACTCAAACCTTAGGCTTATAATGTGGACTATTGTTTGCCTTTTATTTGTTCTCCTTTTGACCTTTGTCCTTCGGTATCTTGGCTCTGGTAACCCAAATGTTGTCTTCCGACTTTCCTTATACTTATTGGGTCTCAAATTGTCCTTGTATTTAGTACGTATTCTATAATTTGTAGTAATTTGGATTTTAATCAGATTACATCAATCCAAGAAGGCGCATTCAACAACTTGACAAGCCTTACTTACCTGTAAGTCTGAAATGTCTTCTAATTTCTCATGTTGTAACTTACAAAACATGAATAAGTTTAGTCAATTATCCTTTTTTATATTCAACGATTCTATGTGAGATGTGATTATGAAAAGAAGGTTTAAGCCATCATGGTCAACAATTCCATAAATATCAACAAGACAATCACCTCTGAACTCAAAATAACTGACCACAATGAAGACCAGGACATATAACGTTGGAAATTAAGGTACTGGCTTGGGACAGTCATACAAACTCTTTTGTTGATATTAGCAGCATTGTTGACCATCACTGTTTTTACTTTCTACAATTTCTGTTATTTAAAAACCAATTGATACAAACCTTCAGAATACCAACACAAAATTCAAGAACATTTTAATTTTAACTGATAGCTAAAACAGCTAAAACTACACGGTAGCCTGTTCACTTTCATAATTTTTTCCTGACTATGTTCATTTAATCAAATTTCTAGCAAAGTCGTGGAAATTGTTTATAAAGGCTAGAATCCCGATGCATAGATGTACAATGAATTTAAGATCCAGATAGAAGGCATATATTAATTTCACCAGGAGTGAAGGCTATGTCAATTAAAACTAATAGTTTATTACTAAAAGATAACACATATACATTTCTTTCAACAACTCAAAATTTTACAATACTTGTTGTATGAACTGTTTAAGATAGAAGGCAAAATATTTGATCAAATGTAAAGAAAGATAGACTAATACGGGAATAAAAATATAGATATAGAACACGAAGCGTTTTTAGACTAACCGTCATGAGATACACTAATAATCAAAATATTAGAAACCAAATTAATGCTAAAGTCGCTGGAGCATGAACACCGACGGGTCTCAATAGGATATCCAAACTTGGCTGTGGTCACCTATGTCTGAGGGAGGAGAATCTTACCAACAGGTCTCAATAGGATATACAAACTTGGTTATGGTCACTTATATCTAATGTAGGAGAATATTACCAAAGGGTCTCAATAGGATATCCAAACTTGGCTATGGTCACCTATGTCTGAGGGAGGAGAATCTTACCAAAGGGTCCCAATAGGATATCCGAACTTGGTTATGGTCACCTATGTCTGAAGGAGGAGAATCTTATTAAAGGGTCTCCATAGGATACCCAAACTTGGCTATGGTCACCTATGTCTGAGAGAAGAGAATCGTACCAACGAGTCTCAATAGGATATCCAAACTTGGCTATGGTCACTTATGTCTAATGTAGGGGAATCTTACCAACAGGTCTCAACAGGATATCCAAACTTGGCTATGGTCACCTATGTCTAATGTAGGAGAATATTACCAAAGGGTCTCAATAGGATTTCCAAACTTGGCTAAGGCCATCCATGTCTGAGGGAGGAGCATCTTATCAAAGGGTCTCCATAGGATACCCAAAACTTGGCTATGGTCACCTATGTCTGAGGGAGGAGAATAGTACCAAAGGGTATCAATAGGATATCCAAACTTGCCTATGGTCACTTATATCTGAGGGAGGAGAATCTTACCAAAGAGTCTCAATAGGATATCCAAACTTGGCTATTGTTACCTATGTCTGAGGGAGGATAATCTTACCAACGGGTCTAAATAGGATATCCAAACTTGGCTAGGGTCACGTATGTCTGAGATAGGAGAATTTTACCAACAAGTCTGAATAGGATATCCAAACTTCGCCATGGTCACCTATGTCTGAGGTAGGATAATCTTACCAAAGGGTCTCAATAGGATATCCAAACTTGGCTATGGTCACCTATGTCTGAGGTAGGAGAATCTTACCAATGGGTCTAAATAGGATATCCAAACTTGGCTATAGTCACCTATGTCTCAGGTTGGATAATCTTACCAACAAGTCTCAATAGGATATCCAATCTTGTCTATGGTCACCTATGTCTCAGGGAGAAGAATCTTAACAAAGGGTCTCAATAGGATATCCAAACTTGGCTATGGGCACCTATGTCTGAAGTAGGAGAATATTACCAAAGGGTCTCAATAGGATATCCAAACTTGGCGATGGTCACATATGTCTAAGGTAGGATAATCTTACCAACGAGTCTCAATAGGATATCCAAACTTGGCGATGATCACCTATGCCTGAGGGAGGAGAATCTTATTTTTGATCATATTTAAAATATAGATAACCGAAATCAGCACTTTCAGTATTTGCTGCAGGGCAACATGAAAGGAGTCAAAAGAGTAGAACATTTTTTTTCTCCAATAAAGTGTTTAGATGTTTTAAAGTCCAATTTAAAACGGACACATTACATAGGCATAGTAATCGGGAGAAATGCGAAGTTTTTGTCTGTTTGATTTGTTTCTCCTCAATGGTGAACTGTCTTTCAGATATGTGAGACATGGTTGAACATCACTAACTGGTGTAATGTAACATGGACACTATAATATAAAAACAATATCAATGAAATCTAGTTACAAAATTCCGTCTTTCTTATAAAAATATACATTGTTGTATTTATGGTCCACATTGATAATTTAAATAAAAAAATTGCGGGTCAAGGTAACACATACTATCAATTGATCTACAATCAATAAAGTGTGTGATTCTGTAAAAGATATAAATAGATTTACCGTGACGGGACACCACCATTGTCAAAAACAAGCTACACCTATGATTAAAAACAATAGCATAATTATAGCATATACTTTACAAATACTGACAGCTCTTAACAAGTTGAAATACATTGTAAGATTAAAAATGTTAACATTATACACTAGTGGTTAAAATTCAACATATTATTCAGAAGAGGACAGCAATGTCTAAATTAGGCACAAGTGGTTCAAAGGTTAAAAATGTCAATATTTTATACAAGTCAATGTAGTTAAAAGGCTAAAAATTCAACATTATACACAAGTGGATACAAATATCAAAACCATGTACAAGTGGTTGAAAGATTAAAAATGTGGACAAAAGGATAAACATGTCAATATTATACACAAGTGGTTTATACTAGTGGTTAAATATGTCGAACATAATGGAAATAACCCAGTTCTTTAATTCCATTGTATAGGTGGTATTGTTTCAAGGAATAATTTATGATTTATTTAATTTTTTTATCGCATCTATTTCCCTGAAATTGAACTAACAGATACCAGTAATACACCTAGATCTAATTCATAACTTGAACAAAACCTTTTTAATAAGAGATGCTTTCAATTTTCACGTTACGAATTTTCCATTTATAAACCTACAGATG
The DNA here is from genome assembly GCA_002080005.1 of Gigantidas platifrons. Classification (NCBI taxonomy): domain Eukaryota; kingdom Metazoa; phylum Mollusca; class Bivalvia; order Mytilida; family Modiolidae; genus Gigantidas; species Gigantidas platifrons. The sequence continues at coordinate 30,851 of MJUT01044115.1, read as the reverse complement.
GAGTACACTCCTCACAGTTGAAATGATGTTCGGCTTCATAAGGATCGCCTTCATGAATTTAGTTATCCTTTATCGATTCTGTGTCACGATTGAACACTGATATGTTTGGTTTGTTCCAATTGCAGGTCATTTCCGTTGTCTTCGCTCATGACTTGTCACCATGTGTGGCATATGACCGGTTGATGGCGTCAGAAGCATGATGAATGCTACTTTTGGAACATGACCTCATTTACCAAAGGGTAAAACAATCAATATTTTACACAAGTGGTTAAAAATGTCAATATTTTAGACAAGTCAATGTAGTTAAAAGGTTAAAAATTCAACATTATACACAAGTGGATACAAATATCAAAACCATGTACAAGTGGTTGAAAGATTGAAAATGTGGACAAACGGCTAAACATGTCAATATTATACACAAGTGGTTGATACTAGTGGTTAAAAATGTCGAACATAATAGAAATAACCCAGTTTTTTAATTCCATTGTTGGTATTGATTCAAGGAATAAATTAGGGTTTATTTACTTTTTTTATCGCATCTATTTCCCTGAAATTGAACTAACAGATACCACTAATACATCTAGAACTAATTCATAACTTGAGCAAAACCTTTTAATAAGAGATGATTTCAATTTTCACGTTATGAATTTTCCATACATATGTAGCAACATTCCAGCAACAACTGCAGATGAAGTATACGTCTCTCACTTGAAGCGATGTTCGGCTTCATAATGATCGCCTTCATGAATTTAGTTATCCTTTATCGAGAGCGTGTCACGAATGAACACTGATTTGTTCTGATTGCAGGTTATTTCATCTGTCTTTTCGCATAACTTGGCTTCATCTGTGACATATGACCGATTCTTGGCGTCAGTAGCATGATGAATGCCAATTGTGGAACAGGACCTTATTTACCATCTTGAGCTTTTGTGTCAAACTCCATTTTTAATGGGGTTGCTGTTGCTCAAACTTCAGTTTTCTAATGTGGACCATTGTTTGCCTTTTGTTCTTTATGTTTTTGACCTTTGTCCTTCGGTAGGTTGGTTCTGGTAACACAAATGTTGTCTTCCTATTTTCTTTAAACTTATTGGGACTCAAATTGTCATTGTATTTAGTACGTATTTTATATTTTGTAATAATTTGTATTCTAATCAGATTACATCAATCCAGGCAGGCATTTTCAAAGACTTGACCAGTCTTACTTATCTGTAAATATAAAATTATTTCTATTTGTCCATATTATAACTTCAAAAACATGAATATGTTTAGTCATTGATCCTTTTTATATTCAGCGATTCTATGTGAGATGCGATTATGAAAAGAAAGTTTAAGACACCAGGGTCAACAATTCCATCGATATCAACAAAACCACGTTCCCCTTAAAATCACTGAATACAGTAAAGTCGAGGACATATACTGTTGAAAATCCAGGTTGATATTAGTGGCATTGTTGACCATCACTGCTTACACAAAGCATCAGACTGCCAACACAAAATTCAAGAATAATGTTTAATTTTACTTATTACTTATAGCTAAAGCTACGTAGTAAACTGTCTTCCTTCGTCAATAATATTGGCTAAATGTGTTCATTTATGAACATTTCTAGTAATGTCAGGGGAATTATGTATGAAGGCTAGACCCCAAATATTTTCTTAATGACAAGAACATAAATACATATCATTCAACTATAAAACAAGACGATGACCTTTACTATCAATTAAATAATAGATAATTCACAAAGCATGCATAGCATCTGGTAGTTAGTTGACCATTGGTGTCACATTTGAGGTAAGTGACATACCTACCCTCCTGATAATTCAAAAGGTATTCCATTCATATACATGTGAAACAGACGATGTAAATAAATAAAATTAAAACAGAGAACTATTTCAGGAACTGTTACCCTTCCGGGGCTCTTTGTTATTTTGTTTTCCTCAATCTTTAGATTTCTTTGTAGTCGACCACGGCTCATAGCACAACGTTACCGCTTTCTAATGTGAAGCTATATTTCAGATTATTGCGAAGCAACCCTATTTCATTTGTTAGTGAAAATGCGTTCCAGAATCTACCGCAGCTAACATCACTGTAAGTTGTATTGTACGTAGTATTGTAGTAATGCGTATCGACACGGAATGTAGCCTATAAACTTAACTTTATGATGATACCGGTTGTGATCTCATCGAAATAACATGGGATTTGTCAGTTCCCTTGACGATAATTAACTTTCCACTAAAATATGAAGATTTCGTATTTTTTTTCACATGAGTAATTGTCCCCCTGCATTTTATTAATGTTCCTGTATCAAGATTGGAAATTAAATGGTTTTGCATGTGTCTTATGGTCTTATCGATTTACCTCTTCATAACTTATTTTTCTGTAAGAATAGCTTCAATATACCAAAGGTGTAATCAGCATGCGTAAATCAAGGGACAGACAACACAATGGTCAAAAGAAAAAGGACAATCAACGACATGCAACATATACACATAAAACTAAAGATCGAGTAACATGAACCCAAAAACGGGGGATGAACTCAAGTGCTCCGAAAGACTAAGCAGTTCCTACTCCACTTGTGGCACCGATCGCGTTAATCTAGCTACACACCCGTTGATAAGTCATAAATGAGGAAAAGACCGGGAAGTGGTACGACAAGTGGAACATACCGTGGTCATTTGCGGCACGGATATTTCATAGCGGTCAACCAAGTCATGGTGGCGACTGTAAACCTTTCGAAGTGATGATGTGATCTTTACAACATAACTGCCACACATGAATCACTCATTCCGTATGTACTTCGAACATATTTAATATTAATTAGTCATCAACAGAGATGATTTTATTTGTAGAATGTTTCATATGCATTGCGATGATTGTGATAATGTTCCATTCTGGAGATGGCTTAAACTAAACCAGACGTTTCCATCATTGGTAATTTGTTATGACTATGGTGGAGATCAAATGTCTAACCTACAACTAAATGATTTTACTGGTTGCTTTAGTGAGTATTTGTGCACTTTTAAGTTTTCAAAATCATCAAATGTGTTGCTGGATACCAGTAATGTGTCACAGGGCTCAAACTAATAGCCATGCTCCGCATTGCGGAACCCTCTCGATGAAAGGGTTGTAAATACGGACAGATAACCATTTTGGTAACGTGGTTGGAGTGTTCTATGATCCCCACAGGATGAGGACATATGGATACTTCGAAAGAGGAAATACGTATTGTTCCCGTTGAAAAATATAAACGTTAGAGAAAACCGAAGGGGAAACCAAGAATGGACAATCCAGAGAAACTGGCAACATAGGGTACGAAGACAAACAAAATATGAAACACAACACAGGAACTAGAATGATGAGCAACACCAGAATCAGGGTGTAAACCTAGGTGTTCGGGGTACCAGGAGAAAACCATCGACCTGCCGCAAGTCACTGTCAGACTTTGTCACATAATATATATATATATATATATAAACGTCTAAAATGGTTTGTAAAACAACACCAAGTACACAAAACAAAGTGATAAAGAGTTAAACACTTCGTTGAATGACATAATTTTCGTCCCACCGAGGGACTTTATCAAATATATATATATATATGTGTGTGTCTTTTCTATTGATTATTGATTGTGTTTTTTCATTCAATATTTTTATTTGAAACCTGTCTAAACTGAACGCCTATGCATTTAGTGTTCAGAATACACAGGTGTATTGTTGTGATATTTTTACTGTATGTGTTACTAATTGGTTGCTATTGCTAACTTGCTTATAATCACCAATTGTGCAATTTAGTTTGATGCTGTTTCGTATATTATTATATATTGTCTAAATATGTTGCATAATCATTTATATAACATCATATATTGATATTGGTAGAATTGTTGACGTTTACTGTTTAAAATGTCTTGTCGTAATTAAATATGAACACTTATCGTATGCTTTATATGTTATATTAGTAATAAATTCATTTTATTGCTTAATAATAAAAACAAAATTCAATGTTGAATTAAAATAACAAATATAACCAGTGTACATCAGCAATTATTCGTCATTTAAGATTATTTTATTTCTAGAAAACTGGCTAAAAATTTGAAAAGAGCATAGGCCAGTCCTAATAGAAAGTTTACAGTTAAGCTTAATATAATTTTAACAAGGGTTAATTTAAGCTTAACACAACTTTAATAAGGGTTAATTTAAACTGCATACAACTTTAACAAGGGTTAATTTAAGCTTAATACAACGTTAACAAGGGTTAATTTCAATTAAAAAGATTGATACTATCAACTTATTGTCTAAATTATCTGAATAAGGATGTTGTTGTAATAAAAAAATATTTATTGTTAATTTTGCTATTTTTCAGACAGATGATCGTGGTGAAGATATACTGTTATGTATTGTGTAGATATTTCAAAGTGAAAAAAAAAATATTTGTAATATATCAAAGTATTGTAAATTGTATTAAATAGTTTTCATCCGAGCGAAAAATAATTTTTAACATGGAAAATATTTGTTTTTCATTTTATTTTATTTTACCAAAATATTCTGTTTAAAAACTCCATAGCCATACATTTTTTTTAGACATTTTGCAAGACAATGATGATTATTTCAAAAAATGTACTAATTGTTCCGTAATGTTACCCTAACACAATAATAATAACAATACTATTATTTTTAACTTTAGTTGGCTCTGTCTGATGCGACCAATAAGATACAGATATGGGAACGTAGGTCATACTGGGTGCTATTAAATTATGTCCTAAGGAGTGACTTGTCATACAGATCCATGGAAAGTTGTGAGTGTCATACATGTTTTAATTATGTACCCCAAACACATTTCTCGGTGACTACTGAACGGAAATCAATGAAACTTCACAGGAATGTTAAGCACAATGAATAGATGTGCAGACTACTTTCGGAATTTTCAAAATGGCATCCATTGCCATGAAAACGGCCAAAATGATAAAAAAAATGAAAAACACAAAAATGATCATAGCAGGTTACTCGCCGAACAGAAATTGATTAAACTTGCTATGAACAACATCCACATCTGGTGGAACGAGATAAGTAAACAAAATCGGAATCGGTTGGAAAAGCTTTGCCGCAGTTGCCATAGAAATAAAAAGGGGATTACAAAATTGTTGGATTCCTTTCATCAAACTTCATGAAACTTTGTAGGAATATCCAACGTAGTGTGTGGCGGCTTTTGAAAAAATTCAAAATGGTAACCAAGCTGCAAAAAATGTTAAATTCAAACCGTACAGCAGATCCTTTTGAAACTTGAAACAAAAATAGATCATCACTCAAAGTTGTGCTCTTTCTTTTTAAAGTTTTAAAAATGGCCGCTATTTCAAAAAGGCCGCCAATATACAAATAAAAATAAAATAGTAAAAAATTCACAAATGAACAGATTTCAATGGAAATGGATATTTACAGGAAGTAGGACATGCTGCATCATTTGGCGACCATTTTGATTTGCTATGGTGATCATTTTTAACCAAAAATGGCTGCCAAAATACAAAAAGCCTCCGATTTGGGCGAAATTTGGTTTCCAACATGATAGAGTCAAAAACTGGGCTCTAATTATATCTTGCTCTGTTCTTCATTCATACCACTAGTACTTGTATTGTTCGTTTGGGGGACATTTGTAACGCTATGCGTTACAGTAACCAATATTTGTATATCTAATTTTGTTGAAACATTTCGGATTTGTCTACAACAAACTAGATTTCTGGTTTCAGCTGTTCCTGCTCCACTAGTGGCACCCGTTACGTTGTTCTTGCTAAAACCTGGTGATCAGCCATTAATGAGGAAATATCGTTTGACTGTCATGTCGTAATGTGCATATGCATGTTTACTGACATTCTACGCTACAGTCCTGATCTAATAAATGTTTAAATTTATTTATTTATTTATTTAACGAGGATAACATTTAGGTATAATAAGGGTGCATATTTCAGACAATCATTTATTTGACATAACAACAAAACATATTATCACAGAGTGTGTCCAAAAGAAAATACAAATGGAACTTTTACTTTAGTTTATAATGCATTAGTAGAAAATGTGATAATTGTTATATGAATAGTATATTTAATGTTAAGTTTTAATTGAACATGGGAGGGAATATCCTTCAGGAAAATATCAACGTAATGCACACTGGGCATCTGATACTCATATTTCCCGTGGAATGTTTTATTTATGGTAACGTATCTCTATTTGTCAAAAAACTACACCAACGATGTCACTATGTATGTTATTAATAAATAATAACGATAGCAAAATAGAATTGCAATCAAATTAATATAAAACTCTTTAGCAATACACAAAGTGATAATAATTATGTTGTTGTAATACAGGTGAACACAAAACTACATTGATAGATGACAACATTACTGATCTTTTGAATTGACCAATCAGGCAATATTAGGTAAATATACAACATTAAGTATTTGTCAGCCACACGATTTTAGCATATTTTGTACACGATACACCTTATAAAAAAATAAATCATAGACACTTTCAATATCTTACAGAAAAATACAACCACACACACACGCACTCCGGCATACTCACCCTCCCAATACCCATCCACCCACACACCCACGCACCCACCCACCGAAAAACCACCCACCCTCCCGCACAGCCACCCACCCACGAAAACACGAACAAAAGACATGTAAAATTAATTTGCTATAGCTATATACTAGAATAAATTGATCAGTGATAATTGTCTTATCATTTCAGTTTTCCATCAAGAGTACCGTAATGATAACTACTGTAAACATCATTCGTCATGCTGGATTGGTGTAATATATTACAGACTGAACGTATATCTTACGATATACTGTAAGATATTTGTCAAATGGTTTATATTATCGTAAAACAACTGAATGATTATTATTATTGTTTTTGTAATTTATTGGTTTCTGAAGAATGTTTCAGTATACGTATAAAATGTAAATATATACATTAGTGTACATGATGCCTTTGTGTATTACCTCAAATTGTAGAGCAAATTAATTTAAAGTCGTTGGGAGCAGTAAATAAAAACAATCTTGAAAAGGCTCTCACAAATGTGTCTACTGTTACTGAAATTATCCTTAAATTTAATCAAAATAATTACATATTTTAATAGTAGGTACGTTTCAATAATTTTTCGCTCAAACATGCTATGATTGCTTAGATGTTGCTGAAGTTCGGCAGTCATGTTACAATGTCGACAATTTATATGATTTATTTACAAATGTCGCAGGGGACACAATTTTTAATTTTTTAAAAGTAATTAATTTATTTTCAAAAATATTTGTATATTCCATAAGTTCTATGTATATGGTTTTATCTTTTTAATGTGTGTTTTATTTGTACATGTTATCCGTTTGTTTTATAGAGAAGTATGTTTTATGTTTTATTTCTAAGGGTCTTGTAGGTGTATATGTTTAATAATACAATTTGTTCACGCCACGATATAGCTGAAATATTGCTAAAGTTGGCGTAAAACACTAATCAATCAATCAATATATGTTTATCTTGTAGACCGTTGTTTTTCCTTTTGTACTTTTAAGCTCACATTGCCAAAGGTAATGTGAGGTTTTGCAATCACTTGACGTCCGTCGTCTGTCGCCCGTCGTCTGTCGTCCGTTAACTTTTCACATTTTAATCATTTCCTCTGAAACCCCTCAAATGATGTGAAGCTTGATAGGAAGCATATATAGAAGGTCCTCTATTAAGATAGCTCATTTTGTTTCGATCCATTAACAAATATGGCCGCCATAGGAAATTCTTGTTTCTGATTGGCCGATTTTTAAAATTCTTCTCCTCTGAAGCCGCTTGGCAAATTAACCGAAACGTGGTTAGAAGCATTCATGGAAGGTCCTCTTATAGATTGCTCATTTAGTTCCGATCCGCTAACAGACATGGCACCCATAGGCAATTCTTGTTTCTAATTGGACATTTTTTTAAGTCTTCTCCTCTTAAACCGCTTCGTCAAATGTATTGAAACTTGGAAGGAAGTATCTATGGCATGTCCTCTATAACGATTGCTAATTTATTTCCGATCCGTTAATAAGCATGGCCGCCACTGGCAATTCTTTTTTCTCGGATTGGTTGATTTCTAAAAAAAATCATCTCTGCAAACGCTTGACCAAATTGGAAGGTCATCTATAAATATTGTTACATTAGTACCAATCCGTTAACAAACATGGGCGCCACAGGTAATTGTCCTTTCTGATTGGTAGATTTCTAAAAAAATCTTCTTCTATTACACCGCTTTGCCAAATGAATCAACACTTGGAAGGAAGTGTCCTTGGAAGGTCATCTATAAAGAATGTGCATTTAGTTCCCATCCGTTGATAAACATGGCCGCCACAGGCCTTTCTTCTTTCTGATTGGTCGATTTATGAAGATCTTCTTCTCCGTAACTACTTAGCCAAATGAACTGAAACACAGTGGGAAGCAACCAATGGAAGGTTCTGTATTAAGTTTCCTCAAAGCAGAATGAAAGGTGAGCGACACAGGCTCATCCCACTGAGCATATAGTTATGTTGGTTATTGTCACAGTATAGGAACCTGTGCGCCTGAAATCTCTTATTGACGTGCTCTTCTGTAAACTGCATTACGGTTTCGGTGGAATTCGACATTTTACATTTTCACGGCAGGTACGTTTTTCTATGTTTTCATTAAATTCTAATAACCTGTATGTCCAAAAACTTGACTTAATGTGCATGATTAATTGATGCAAGGACAGCATCTTTGTTTTTTTAATGTATTAGCCATATAGCATCATATTTACCATTTTAACAGGTTCTTTTGAACAAGGATAAAATAAAATTGTCCCGTTTGACCATTTATCCTTGAATACTATTCCCGATACTTGTGTTGGTAGTGGTAATAGATAGGAACACAGTTGATTCAAAATTACAGATGTGGATACCTCAGCAATGCTAAATAAATAGACATTTTAGAATACAAATTTAGCACGTCAATCAGGTTTCAGACCGTTTTCAAATGCGATGTCAAACGGACATACACAGCTACAGCAAACAGCCAACAGCACATTCATGTTGTTTGTTCTTCGATATATGGATTCTGATTACACCTTTGGTATCTTCAAACTCTTCTTGGACCTAGGTGGCTCAATGAGTTAGGTAGTTGGATTACCTAACAACTCATACACGCCTATCACCAATACGGCGTGGATTCGAGTCCGGCTTTGTAAATTACAAAAATGGTGCACTCACAGTCGCAAGTTCTCCGGATTCTTCTACCACTAAAGTTGGTCGCCATTATAGAGCTGAAATATTGCTCAAAGTGGCGCTAAACACCAGAAATCAAATCAAATCAAATCAAAACTCTTCTTAGCGAAAGCTGTTTTAGTCCATAGAAGTTACGTTCAGTTTGGAGTTCAAGAAAATATCTCAAAATACGGGGTAGTAGATCATAATGTATGATGGCCCGGTTACGGTTTGTTTGTTTGATGGCGTTATATCGTGGCGATCAGTTTCATTGGTGGAGTACCTGGAGAAAACTACCGATCTGTCGTAAGTCATTGACAAACTTTATCTCATAATGTTGTACACCTCTCCCTTATCAAGATTTGAACTCACAACATCAGTGATGATAGGCACTGATTGCTTATGTAGTTATCAATTTAACTACCATACAATCCTCGCCATGACGGCCTCATCCCCGGTTACAGAGGTAGTTCAGGGTTACTTGGAAGTGTGTTGGATCTCTGTCCATGGAACAGCTACTTCTTTATTCAACTTTGTAAGCTTTTACCAGTAATTCATTTTGCATCAAATGAAAGAATAATGAGTTTGGAATTGAAACCATGGTATCTGCACACGTTTCAAAACTTTATGCCCCCGAATGAACAGACGATCTTGACTTCTTTTGATAGCATTCAACTTCTCTGTGCGCATTGACGATACTTCGTAGCATATGGTGGTTTTCTCCTTTGCATATCCAGCATAGTTTACTGTATGGTTGTTCAAACTCGTACTAGCTATAGCAACTTCAATTTCCTCTATAGCTTGTCTGTAGAATCGTCCACAATAGGGGAAATCTGGTCGTATCTTTCCCCAGCAACAGAACTAATGTCAATGAAATGTGCATCATTAACACTGATGGACAGCTCATCGGCTTTTTCAGAACCATCGGCAGAGGCTTCTAAGTACCCGCCTAGAGTGTTCAGTTCCTCTAAACGTTTACGGTTCTCAATCGGAGAGGGAACTCGTTTCTTCTCACTTGAGGTGTGCCAATGGTACTAGGTGTACTGCTCTTAAGAGGACTTAGATACTCTTTCAGAATGGGTGAAGAGTGTGAGGTTGCTCATACAGATTAAATTCTACAAACGCTTTTCTTGAGAAGCTCCTGTATTAAGTCTGTCTCATACGAATAAAAGAACAAGTCGTCGAAAAGAGGAGCACAGTTTGCACCCATAGGTATGCCGACTGTCCACCAAACATAGCAAATATGTTGTCAATAAAAAAAACTCGAGCATGTTCAAGATATCAGTCTCAGAGATTTTCTGGTAGAATCAGAGTGGTGTTTTACAAAATAAGATTTGTCTCTTCCTAGCACAAGGTATTTACGTTGGCCATTCATTTTTATGAAACACAGTTGGTCCAATTCCCTTAATTTGTTCTTCAGCTTAGAGTAAGGAATAGTAGTGTAAAGGGTAGAAAAATCAAATGTTTTAATGCTATTGGAGGTGGAGAGGGACCTAGATTGTATATACTCTAACATATCTTTCGAGTTCTTCAGAATCCACATCCGATTCACGCCTTCTCTCGAGTAGCTAGTGTCACAGTAGCTCTGAAGCCCGGTTTTGACTGCCGAAATAATGCATATTAATAATTTAGAAACGGTTTCGTGGAGCATTTAGCAGACCCAGCAATATAGCGTTTTTTAAAGGACACTTTAGGAATCCAGTAGAGTGATGGTAGATCCAGTTATTCATCTTTTGTTGAAATTCCAAAGGCATATAAAACAGACCTATGCGTGTCCAGGATTCCCTATTTCGTAATTGTCGTCGAGGTATGCGTAGGGGTGCCAACTAAAGCGTCAATGCCTAATTCCTTTATTAAGCAGTATATGTGATGTGACTTAAACAAACAAACAATATTTTTAGGGGCCTTTAAGGCGGAGACAATAACATATTTGTCATGAAGGAGAGACGGGTCTTTAGCAACAGTTGGGTCTTTAAAGATTGGTGTAGAGCGAGTGCTCATATACCCACAGATTTTTTAATTCTAATCTGTCTTAGCAACCTCACACTCTTCACCCATTAGGAAAAAATATCTAAGTCCTCCTTTTCACGTTTTTCCCATTGTGTGGCATAATCCTCGACAGAATCCATAGGTATTTTAAAGGTGTGTTTCCAGTTTATGGATTAAGGAGGAATTTCTAATAAAATTTGTTTTCAATGCGATACTTCTATTACTAGATCACGCCAAGAAGAATCGTGCCCGTCGAAGCCGTGATCGTATGGTAGTTGAATCTACAACGACCTATGCAATCAGTGCCTAACTCCACTGAAGTGTGAGTTCGAATATGGATCAGGGCGAGGTGCACAACATTATGTGATCAAGTTTGTCACCATCAAACAAGCCAACAAAAACAGAAACGAAGAAGACATTTATAATATTATCTCCCGTCAACGACATACTTATAATAGTATATCTTGTCTATCCTTCTTCCATGCCCGGCTTCTGATTACCCGTTTGATATTTTCAAACTTGTTTTCTTCCAAATCACCAATGGTATCTCTCGTAAAGGGAAATTCACCAATGATTTATCTCGTCAAGGGAAATTCACCAATGGTATCTCTCGTCAAGGGAAAATCACCAATGGTATCTCCCCTCAAGGGAAAATCACCAATGGTATCTCTCATCAAGGACAAATCACCAATGGTATCTCTCGTCAACGGAAAATCACCAATGGTATCTCTCGGCAAGGAAAAATCACCAATGGTATCTCTCGTCAAGGGAAAATCACCAATGGTATCTCTCGTCAAGGAAAAATCACCAATGGTATCTCTCGTTAAGGGAAAATCACCAATGGTATCTCTTCTCAAGAGAAACTCACCAATGGTATCCCTCGTCAAGGGAAATCACCAATGTTATCTCTCGTCAAGGGAAAATCACCAATGGTATCTTTCGTCAAGGGAAATCATCAATGTTATCTTTCGTCCAGGAAAAATCACCAATGGTATATGGGTAATAACAAATACGGATACGCTCGGAATCAGGATAATGTGTCAAAGTGTAGCGAAATGTCAACCAGCGGTCTGTTGTTTCAGTGTGTTAGCACTCAGAATTGAACTAAACGTGTTGATCTAGTACAAAGCGGACAAAATCATTATCGTCGCCATCGTCATCATTGTCATCATCGTCACCATCACTATAGTCGCCATCATCGTCATCATCAAACTATAGCTTGTTCTCGCCATGATTTTACTGAAAATGTGCTCACCTGTTGATTAACAACACCTCACTGTAATTATAGTTGTAATCAAGTTTTTGTAAATACGATGAATATGGGTTATGGCTATGGTGTTTAACGCCACTTTCAACATTATTTCAATTATATTGTGGACGTCAGTTTTATTGGTGGAGGAAACCGGAGTACCAGGTAAATACCACCTACCTGTCACAAGTCACTGACAAATTTTATCACATAATGTTGTATTGAGAATGATGTTGGAAATCCAGGTCATGTATATACATGTAGACATGCGTAAATATGCATTTATAAAGAGATGAGGTTGACGATACCAAAGAGGCAATCAGATTCGTATATCGAAGAAGAACAGACAACACAATGGTCAAAAGAAAAAGCACAAACGAACAAACAGCCATCTACAAAACATACATATGAAACATGATCCACTAGCTTCATTAATTTGCAAACAATTACTTAATAAATATACAATGTATTACTTAACAATTGTATTTTATTGAATGTTAATCTCATTTTTGATTGATTGATTGATTGATTGATTGATTGATTGATTGATTGATTGGTGCTTGACACCAACTTGAGCAGTATTTCTGCTGTATCATGGAGTGAGCAAATCATATATTACATTTGTATGTTAACTTAGTCACCTAGAAGATCATTAGAAATAAAACATACGGGTTATACATTGTATGTACAATTAATATAAGACTTTAAAAAGATAAAACAATATACTTAGAACTTATGTTTTTATATATAAATTAATTTCTTGAAACAAAATTAAAAATTGTGTCGCCTGCAACATTTGTAAAATAATCCAATTCACATTGTAATATTGACATAGTAGAATATCTGACGAATGTAAGGAACACCCACGCAGCTAAATAAAACATGTTTTAGTGTGTAATTTGAATTTGACATTTGACACGAGATAATTATTCTAATAAAATTAAATATTAATAGACCGCGGTATGTAACTTGTCTATTAATAGACAATATAATATCGTTTTGATGTATAGG
>MJUT01044099.1:3661-18429 GCA_002080005.1 Gigantidas platifrons | reverse complement strand
TTTGTAACGAGTGATGCTTCTGACGAGCAAATTACTACTACCTACAGCAATTCTTTGTAACTCGATCTTTAGTTTTATGTGTATGTTTTTCTTTTGGCCATTGTGTTGTCTGTTCTTCTTTGGTATACGGATTCTGCTTCCCATTTTGGTATCTTTTGTCCATTGTATTGTTTGTTCTTCTTCGGTATACGGATTCTGCTTCCCATTTTGGTATCTTCAAACTCTTCTTACTGTACTTTTATAACACAGTATAAACAACTTTAATTCTATGTATATTGCCAGATATTGTTATGTTGGTAAGAACTATTTCATAGATTACTTTAACCTATTTTGGCTATCTTGTTATGGGTCTTCATCTTAGATGCTGGCAAAAACTTATAAAATTATTTGTTTTTCCATTGTTTTGACTACTAGCGTACTTGATATAGGTTAATCCAGAGAAGACCCATGAGAATTAAATAGGAGACGTGTAGTTCTCTTGCTTACATGGTTTCTTAGCTGCAGGGTACAACTCCTAAAGGGGTGTGTTATGAATCTATTCATTCATGTTTATTTACCTTATAATCCAATTTCATCCGTGAAATTGACAAAACATAAGTTTCCTTTTATTTACTAAAAGTTCGAGAAAGTATGTCAATAACGTTCATGTTTTCTGACGTATCTTGTTTTCCCCGATGTTTCCAACTGTCAGACCATTAGCAACATGTTCTTACATGTTTATATAATTATTAATTCCGTTCTATGACAGTAATTTATGTTTAAACACTTGAAATTGCCGCTGATTATAATTGCTTTCATTTCTTTGATGTTAATGACCTTGATTTGGACAGGAAGTATTTTATGCGCATGAATTTCCTGCTGGTTTCACTGTATGAAACGTGCCGGTATATAAATACGTTTGTGGAGTAATTTGTCAGTTCGTATTTGAATCATCTGATTGCAGGTAAAAAATCACTGTCTAATCATACACATTGACACTTGTCCTGTATATTGTATCCATTCATATATTATTTAATATAGCTATTGCATTTACAACTACTGCTTCTCATTTACTACCATTTGAGACCATATTTTTGTGATTGAGTGAGACTTCCAAGAATTGGATATTTCTACCTGAGACAAACAAGTATTTCAACAAGAATAATAAAAGTTGTAAAATCTAATCACTTTGTATGTGTAGCAATAAAATACAAGTTAATTTGAAGAAATTTTAAAAATTACAGAAATATAACTTCTCGGAAGCGTCATTTTTCGTCTCCCAAAAATTCGTTCAGAAAGAAAACAAAATATGCTTCAAAGTTTCAGGAAAAATGGAAAACGGAATTTGATTTAATTGAATCGGGTAAAGAGGAAATTCTTTTGCATTTTGCAAGTTATGCAAAGCAACTTTAGTGTTGCAGTTGGGGGGGTGGGGGTACGGGTGGGGCGATACGATTTGACAAGACACATAAGTGGAACTGTTCACAAGAATAATTCGACCAGCGTTGTGAATGCAAAAACATGTTTTAATCAGGTTTTAAAGTGATCTAAGATAACATTTTATTCATCAAAACATTTGCTTAAATAGAGTTATGTGTATTTTTTTACTTGTGTATATTGCTAAAACTGTATTTTATGATATGCCAATAAATATGTACTTACTTACTTACAATTGCCAAAGGACTTGGTATCTAAATCAAAGGTATAACCGGACCGTTTATTGACTTATATGCCTGGGTGGGATTCTGCACCTCAAGCCCACATCAGGGTGTCACATATCAACTTTGATATTTGATTTTTAGGGGGGGTGGCTATGAATATCCCATGAAAAAATAACAAAGGCTGGCAAAGTGCTTTCTCACTTGGGGTTTAGATCAAAGGTATTGCCCGGGCCTTTAACTGTCTTAATTGCCTGGGTGGAATTATGCACCTCGAGCCCTCAGCAGGGTGTTCTATATCAACTTTGATATTTGGATTTTTTGGGGGGGACCCTAGAAATAAGCCATGAAAAATTGCCAAACGACTGCAAAGTTCTTTTCACTTGGGATTTATGGCAAACGTATTGCTCGGACCTTTATCTGACTTATGTGCCTGGGTGGGATTCTGCACCTCAAGCTCAGAACAGGTTGTCAAATATCAACTTTGATATTAGGATTATCTTTAGGGGGACCCTATAAATATCGCATGACAAATTGCCAAAGGACGGCAAAATTCTTTTCACTTTGGGTTTAAATCAAAGGTATTGCCCGAAACGTTAATTGACTTAAGTGACTGGGTGGGATTTTTCACATCAAGCGCACAGCAGGGTGTCAAATATCAACTTTGATATTTGGAAATGTTTTGGGGTGGGACCCTATAAATATGCCATGAAAAATTGCCAAAGGCCGGCAAAGTTCTTTCTTACTTGGGGCTCAGATCAAAAGTATTGTCCGGACCATTAACCGACTTAAGTGTCTGGGTGGGATTCTGCACCTCAAGCCCACAACAGAGTGTCATATATCAACTTTGATATTTGGATTTTGTTAGGGGGACCCTATAAATATCTCATGAAAAATTGCCAAAGGATGGCAAAGTTCTTTCTCACTTGGGGTTTAATTCAAAGGTATTACCAGGACCTTTTACTTATTTAAGTGCCTGGGTGGGATTGTGAGAAAAGGTTCTGAATTTTCTATAGCAATGCTGATGTTCGTGAAGGTGAGAATTTGTCCACTGTTCTCTTTTCATTATTTTTAAATGATCTTGTTGAATTTATATCACATACATACGATGGTTTGACAAATATTTCCAATGCTACACATATTTTTCTTGATACTGAAGAGTTATCTGTGTATTTAAAATTGTAGTTATTGCTATATGCTGACGACAGTTATTTCAGCTGAATATCACATAGTATTACAGTCTGCTCTAATTGCCATGTATTTATATTGTAAAACTTGGAAATTATAAGTTAATGCTTCAAAAACTAAAATGGTAATTTTTCGAAAAAGAAGTTGTAAAGATATTGTTAACCCTGTATTTACTTTTAACGGTGAAGTTATAAACATTGAAGAGGATTTTACATATTTAGGAATTGTATTTATGTTAAATGGATCTTTCTGTAAGAAAAATCTAAGCCAGTTAATCAAGGTAGAAAGGCTTTGCATAGCATATTGAAGAAAAGTAGAAAGTCAAATCTTCCTATTGATTTACAAATAGAACTGTTTGATACTATGGTAGCCCCAGTGCTGTTTTAAGGATGTGAGGTATGGGGCTCTGACAGTAATGATATTTTTAAATCCTTTTATTTACAGTTTTATAAAACGATACTTGGTTTGAGAAAAGTACATCTAACTGTATAGTATATGGAGAATTGGGTAGATTTCCTATTGCTATTGTGATCAAAAGCAGAATTATAGCTTTTTGGAAAATAATTTTATGGAATAAACAAGATAACATTTGTGCTATACTTTACAAGTTGCTGTATAACATGCATATTAAACAGTTTTGCATTGCTAAATGGATTTCTTGTATTGAAAATACACTTAATATTTGTTGTTTTTCTGAATATTGGATATCTCAAGGTGTACCTAAAAATGTATCATAATAAGGGTAATAAAAAAATTATCGAACACCGAACAATCTTATAAAGGGAAAGTCTAAACTCATAAATCAATAAACAGACAAAATCAGTCAACAACCGGAAAACTGGGAAAACTGCAATGGCCCTAACTTGGTACCGGCATTTCTAAAGAAATGGTGTTTTGAACAAAGATTATGTGATCAGTATAAGCAGACATGGTATGAAAGAGTTTGTATTACTGCTAACTGTCTTAATTATAGAATATTTAAATGTTCACACAAGTTTGTAGAATATTTAGTTGATTTACCATATGATTTAAGAAAAGCTTTTTGTAATTATAGATGCATTAACCATAGATTGCCTATTGATCAAGGTAGATTTTGGGGTGTATATCGTGATGATCGAATTGGTGATATTTGCAATTTAAATAGTATTGGTGATGAATTTCATTATTTGTTTGAATGTACCTTTTTTGAGAATAAAAGAAAATAAATGACTACCTTTTGATGTTCTGAAGAATCCAAACACTGTAAAATTTTATGATTTATTCAATAATGTCAATTATGGTGTTACAGTTAAAATAGCTAAATTTTGTAAAATTATATTGTCAGTTGTAAACTAAGCATTGCATGCTTACATACATTATGTTAGGCAATTATTGACATCAATTATTTTCTTACAATCATATATTATACCTTATGCTATAAAGTCCGTGATCATAATTATCTTACATAATACTTTCTATAATTCATACAGTATAAAATTATTTTTCACATGAATTGTATTTGACGCTCCATGCATTGTTCTTATTATGTATACATATTAAATGTTTAAGAAATAAATCATGGAAGCCAGAATGTGTTGGGAGTTTTAACATGGATTGGCGGATATTAGTATTTTATCCCGAGCCAGAAGCGAGGGGTAAAATTTACTAATATCCACCAATCCATGTTAAAACTCAAAACACATTCTGGCTTCCATGATTTATTTCGATTCTGATATGTCTAAGTGTACAAATAGTTTGATCGGAAGACGGTAATTTATACATACGCTTGCAGAAAATGTCGCACACAATTTATGTAGCTCGAATAATACCGCGCCCTCTATCGGCATTATTTGGGTCACAATTTATGCTGCCAATGGAAACGTCAGTCACATTCATAGGCGCATGTGCTAATGAGTTAATACGAACAAATAATTATGTTTTTTTTACAAAGGGAAAGATTGAGGTCATGTTAGAATTTGTATTCACATACCCCAGTTGGGATCTTGAGAAAATAAAAGTTTCAAGTTTCAAGTCTCGACTTTTAATTTCATTTGAAAAAGCTTTTATTAACGATTTTTACGAAAAATTTTATAACCACGCTATTGGGAATTTTCCCCCATGATATTGGGAAATAAAATTTTTCACATTGGGACTGGGGCCGATATTCGGCCCAAAGACGCAGTGGGAAAATAACTGCAAGTGCTTTAAATCCATTCTCCGAACTCTTACCAAATTTATATTATTCTCCAATCAAAATGATAGAAAATATTGTCATCTTTAAAATTGTTAGGCAAAAGCGTCCATAATTACAAAAGTAGGTCAAAAGCGATCGTATGCGACTTCGTCGAAAAAAGGGGGTTCATGTTATAGACACCTGTGATTAAACCGTCCTAAATTTGTTTTACAATCTTATGTACATTTTGTTATAATATTGTCGATTTTTTATTTAAATAAGACATGTATATTATTAAGTAAATTTCCTAAGATCTAAATATTGTTGAACGGTTTATCGTAACACTGTCCATACTATAAACGTGGGTTAATGTTGACAATAGATAACAAACTAATTCCCCTAGATATGTAATTGACACCTTAACCAATGAAATTGAAGCATAACAATCAGGAAGTTGGGAATGAATGACTGTGGTATAGGTAAAATATACTAGGTAAATGTTTCTAATTTAAAAATAACAATATTATGTAGATAATCTATGTAGATTATTTTAATACTGGTCAGTAACATTTAATGTTTTGTACATATGGTCAATTATTCTAAATAACAACACTGAGGCTCTAAATAGATATGTTATCATGGTATATTAGCTCTACTTGAACGTCGTCATATATAATGTATTTTTTTTTTAATGTTTGTAACATTTTGCTGGGATTTTATGGGGGTTGTCTTCATACAATATAAAACTGTTTTAACATTATGTCAAGGAATATGATAATTTACAATTAATCGTGTGCTTTAATCTCTCCCCATCCCTCCTCCCTGATTAAAAGCTTCATGTGAAATATCAGGAACATAAACAATGTAAATGATATCAAATATGATACAATTTATTCCATTTGTCCAACTCATATAGGAAAACAGTTGCTCTTATATTTTCCTTCGCATATATACAGAGCAGAGTCATGATGTACATATGATGTGTTATCTAACGCCAATTGATCATGGAATAACATCAAGATCTTCACGTTAGACCATGGTTTGTAAAAGTTCACTATTTTTAAGTTGATTACTGCATAAAAACATCAAAGGAAAAATGCGGATTTATGTTACAATTTATGATTTTTCAACTAAATCATGGAGACAGCATGTTACATTCCATGAAATGATAATGATGTCCGCTTTGTACCTGTCTAACATGATAAGCTGGATTGACATATTAATATAACTCTGTAACAACTGTCCACGGGTAGACATGGTGATTAACATGGACATATCATCTTGATTCATAGCCAATTAGTCTTTTTTTTCCTTGGTTGCAGAGAAGCAACAAATATCAAATTATATAACCATGACAATAATGTCAGCAGTGATCTCAAATAAATAAATATCTCTTCGATAACTTTGAATTTGAATTAATCTCTTGCTAAATTGTAGATAAAATAAATATATATTTGTAGATGTGATATACGTTAATAAAGCTACACAATGGCGGCTAAGCCAATATGTCTTACAGACGAAGACGAAGATGACAAAAGAGTGCATAAAACGAAGAAAGTGTTGTTTGTTGACAGTCATGGTGTCAAGAACTTTCCTTATCGTGGAAGACGAAAACATTTTTCTTGTATCAAACAAATACTTGGCAAAAGGACAGAACGTCACAATGATGTATTTGGATTGACTATCTTTCAATTTGAAAGAGAGTACAAAGCTTGCTTATATCGAAGGAAACAGAATGGACCACAGATCTTGAACATTTTATTCCCAATCAAAACAGGCAACAGATACTTAGAATATTTGGAGAATACACAATCTCAACAAACAGGTAAATACAATTTTAATATTTAAAATCTACAATCAGCAAAACATTAATGAAGCTACATAGGACTTGTTGATTGTTATGATAGATTTGAAAACAATCAATGTTGGTACTTATTTGAAAAAGTCTGAAGACACCAAAGATGTAATCATATGGTACACTTCACAGAATGACAGACAATAGAAAGGCCAAAAGAAAACGGACAGATGTACAAATCATTCCTCAAAAGGGTGGGGGGGGAGTGAATCATGTGCTCAGGAATGGTAGACAGTTCCTGATCCACTACTGATAGACAGCAGTATAGATAAATAAATACAGAAAAATAATGAAACATGAAACCACTACAAAACAAATGCGAGTATAGAAGAACACAATCTGAATAAAATCACAAATCTCAATTGTTCCCCTTACTGATATACCATGACGTGTTGGAGCTCTGATCCCGGGACATATCAATAAAGGGGAGTAAGTGAGAAAATTATCACATATCTTACTTGTTCCCCTTAGTGATATACCATAACGTGTGAGAGCTCTGATCCCGAGAAATATAAATAAAGGGGAGTAAGTGAGAAAATTATCACAGATCTCACTTCTTCCCCTTATTGATATACCATGATGTGTGGAAGCTCTCAAACCGAGACATATCAATAAAGGGGAGTAAGTGAGAAAATTATCACATATCTCACTTGTTCCTCTTACTGATGTACCATGACGTATGGGAGCTCTGATCCCGAGACATATCAATAAAGGGGAGTAAGTGAGAAAATTATCACAGATATCATTTGTTGCCCTTACTGATGTACCACGACGTATGGGAGCTCTGATCCCGAGACATATCAACAAAGGGGATTAAGTGAGAAAATTATCACAGATCTCACTTGTCCCCCTTACTGATATACCATGACGTGTTGGAGCTCTCATCCCGAGGCATATCAATACAGGGGAGTAAGTGAGACATGTGATAGTAAGATATAATATTACTTTACTATCACCACTGACGTTGTGAGTTAGAATCCTGATCATGATAAGGTGTATTCGATACAACATTATGCGATACAGGATCTCAGTGACTTGCAGCGGGACGGTGGTCTTTTCCGTGAACTCCGATTTCCTCCACCAAGAAATCTGACCGTCACGATATAGATGAAATATTGCAGAAAGTGTCATTAAACACCATAACCATAACACTAGTCCAAAAGATATGATGAAAATATAAAATATTAAAGGAATTGTAAATAAGATGGTGAAAATGTTTACAGATACACGTACGTAATATGACAACCGACACTTAACACTTGTCAGAATGGGTTAATTGTTATGTTTGATGTCATAATAATTAAGGGTAGGACGCAAACCTTGTATTGTATTCGTTTTGTTTTGCTTTAGTTTTCTTTACCCTTTTTTGGCATAGTGTCTCGGAAGTAGTCCGTGTGATTTCTTTACACCAGTTCGGTTTAATTTTAAAAGTTATTAAGAAAGTTATCATAAAAGTTAATCCTTGTTTATTATCCCCTCGTCAACGAAGTTGCGAAGGGATATAGTAACGCTACCGTCCGTCCATCCTTCGTAACATCCTTGTGAACACTCTAGAATCAACATCGTGCAATGGATTTTGACCAAACTTGGTACATACTTTGGCCTTATAAGAGTCTGGAACCCTATTGATTTGCAAGGTCATAGCTCAAAGGTCAAGGTCATATGGTCTAATTTTTACTCTGTAACATCCTTGTGAACATTCTAGAATCAGCATCCACGTAGTCCTTAACAGAATCAGGAACCTTATTGATTTTCAAGGTCGTAGGTCAAAGATCACGGTCACTGAGTCAGATTTGTAGGCGAGAGGATACGCCATGCTTGGCTTTGCCCTTGTTTTTCTGTTACAACGATTTATGCTCTTGTTAATTAATGTATGCTAACAAATTAGTGAGCAGAAATAAATGATGCACATACTACGTTTCACTTCTATAAATCTACATAAATTTTTTTTTTTAAATCTAATATTCAAATCAACAAATCAACATTTTATTTTCCTATATGTTAATATATACAATATATACGAACTCTGACATCTAATTTCAAACTTTTTGTCATTCATTACAAAAATTGCCAATGATTAGGTCTCTATGTTAATTTCTATTTCCTGCAACTACGTGTACATTCTGTAAACTGTATGTGCACCTGATATTAGTAATGTCTGCATGCATCTGTAGCTTATTACCTTTAAGACACTACATTATAAAGGAGAAGACAGTCTGATCACATAGTTTATTATTAAACAATAAAATATGTTTAGATTGATTTTAATTTAATTACATTATCATCGAGTTTCCTTCCCTCTTAATCAAAGTAAATTCACCTTATCTACATTTTGATCAAAAGTGCCGTTAAACACCATAGCCATTAACCTAAAACATTTCGTCTGAATAATTAAATTATATTATTATTTCGGTCATCACATTATATTTATTTTTTTGAAACCTACTAGCATATTTATTTAACTAATACCATACACAACAATATTTCTGATATGAAATAAAAAATAGAAGCCATTAAAATGAGTTAAATTTTAAATCTAATATAGATAGTGTCGGTCAAAAGCCCACTAGGGCTTGTGTTTTATTGCTATTTAAATGGGCGTAATATCGTTTGCGCTATTTTAAAAAATGTACCTGGTATAAATTGCGCTGAAAAATCCATTTTCATTTGCGCTGATATTTTTGTTTCATTTCATTAACCTGGACGGATGGGACATTTTTAGAAAAGTTTTAATGATTTTATTGATATTTTAATTTTAATTATGGAGTTTAGTATATCGGAAGCAAACAGAGGAAAGAATTATTTACTACAAGATCGATATGTCAGAATCACGATGGTGACGGTAAAAATAAAAAAAAAGCGCAATTGATATATAAAAAAAAGCGTAAACTTAAGAATAAAAAGGCGAAATGATATGACAAAAAGCGCAAGCGTAAAACGCCGATTTAAATATGCCGATTATAACTCAAACTTATCTAATATTATCTTATCTTAGATCATGCACCATTGTTTTCATCACACGAGAAAGAGGTTTATGACAACCTAGTAAGAGTAGTTGGTAGTGAGATGGACATCAGAATAAGACAAAATATATTTCTTATAAAGGACAAGATATGTAATAAAGGAAGTACAAACCTAACCCAAATATCAAGTGGAAGTTTAGCAGAGGGTTTAGATCTTCCCGGGAGTGATATAGATATTATGTTTGTACTTAGTGGCGTTAAAGTCATACATGATGTACAACATATGAATCGTTCATCAATATGCACAACTCTTCTCATGGAGGAAGAAATGGAATTTCCAGGATTTTCTAGATTGAAGTTGATAGCTGTCGGTGATCATCTATTCAGATATACCCCATCTGAATGCTTTGTTGAAACATCAAATGGCATGTTTTTGTCAAGCATATTGTTCATCAGTAAAGTGCTTGGGAGTATGTCTCACATTAATAACTCAGTACACGGCCCTTGTTTGTCTGACAAAGATGAATCCCTAGATATAGCTGTATGCTTTCACTTGCATTCCTGGCCAAGACAAGCAGAACAATTTTTTTATCGTCATAGACCTGGTCAGTGGCCACCAGATATAGTAACAGACGACATAGTTAAATATGGCTGTATACTAGTACCTATTGGACCCAAAGAAATAAAAATTAATGAATTACTATGGAGAATATCATTTTCTATGGCAGAGAAACAATTGTCACATGCTATGAACTACACACAAATCCTGTGTTACGCTCTTCTGAAACTGTCACTCAGGAACATTATCGACAGAAATGATAAAGTTAAAGGACTACTGTGTTCATACTTCATGAAAACGGCTGTGTTCTGGTTATCAGAAGAAATTTCTACTAACGCGTTTCAGCTGCAAAACTTATTTCACTGTTATTTTCTTTGTCTTGATAAAATAATATCATGGGTGAAGTGCTGTTATTGTCCCAACTATTTTATTCCTGAACATAATATGTTTCGTGGAAAAATAAATCGGTCTAATAGTTGGCAGTTGTTAAATGTATTAGAGAGACTACGAAATGGTGAACGTCAAGTTTTTACAGTTAATACATTGTTTAATAGTGAAGCCGTGTTATACGAGTCGTGTTTTGAATTAGAATTTCTTTTCTATAAGATTACTGGCAATGATATGGAAATTGATATAGAAAACGGATACAGACACCTAAGTTTTATAAAATCGTTAGCCATGTCACAGTCCTCGAGTATTTTGTCAGGAATATGTAAATATTATTATGCCACAGCAAACCAGAAGATGGTTCAGACATTGCCGTTTCTTACTACTAATAAACATAATGCACATGTAATACGACGTTATCATAAACACTTACATGACGGTACAAAGTCAGATGCTGTGACTGGATGGTTGTTATATGCCTCATTTTACTATGTACTTGGTCAGTACAATACAACGTTAAAGATTATAGATCATGTTTTGTCTCGTTGTACACCAGATATGTTAATATTAGGTAAAGTTAACTACACCACAGATGATATTAACTACTACAAACAGAACGTAGGTCGGTCAAATATTACACTGAATGAGAAGATGAGACTGACAACGATAGATAATGTGTTTTATGTAAAACAATCAACACTGATACCTCATGAACTAAAACTAGAAGTCCAGGATGGTAGCCTTGATGTACCACCTGTTGTTATGTCACATTGTCTAAGGTTTCTATGTTATCATCATCTTTATAACATTGTCAATAGACAGCAGTCATTACATGATTTATATCTAACAATCAAAGAAAGGTATTTTGTCACTGGAGACAGCTTATCGAGTTCATTAACATTATTAGGAGTGTGTAATGAGATAGTGGGTGACAAAGAAACAGCTTATTATTGTTATGATGCTGCCTTACAGAATGAGTATAAAATATGTCGCACGGCGGTTCAACGGAGAGCAAATCTCAACATGACATGAACATTTATAACATCAGCTATGTATATATTTCATTTTGTACCTACTTATGTATTTGATCATATTAATTGTATGATTTCAAAGAACTAAGTTTAAGACTACATATGTTTAAGAAAGGCCTTAGGATGCCAAAGGGGTAATTTGAGGAAGGATGGACAATACAGTGGTCAAAAGAAAGAAAAAGACCGACATTGGTCGTCAAAATACTACACGGAAAACACTAAATATTAAGCCAGACGAATGAACTAAAAACGGGAATAATCTCTGTGAAGAGAAGAGTAAGCAGTTCCTGCTCCATTAGTGGCACCCGTCGTGTTACTATCTGTTACAAATCTGAAGATACGTCACGAATGAGAAAAAATACAAAATGATGTTGTACATTATTATAATTATGTGATATTTTCAATATATACCCTTATTTTATTCGCATATTCTATATATATATATTTCTCTCATCAGAAATAAGATCACAATTTGTGTAAATAGTATGTTGTTAGTTATCATATTGATATCGCTGCTAAGCATCAAATAAAGAGAAAATCGCCAAGACTCGTCTATAATGACATGTGGGGTCAAATGCCTGTTGTCAGTGGTGTGCCTGGATCAGTACTGGAGCCATTGTTTTTCTTTTGTTATCACATAGCTGTACGATCAAAGCCATTCTTCATCCCGGTGTCTGTATTGTCTATTGAA
Source organism: Gigantidas platifrons (assembly GCA_002080005.1). Lineage (NCBI taxonomy): Eukaryota > Metazoa > Mollusca > Bivalvia > Mytilida > Modiolidae > Gigantidas > Gigantidas platifrons. The sequence goes on along the minus strand of MJUT01044099.1, from coordinate 5,966 downwards.
ATGGCTCAATGAGTTAGGTCTCTAGATCTAACAACTCATACAAGCATATCACCAATACGGCGTGGGTTCGCGCCCTACTTTGTAAATTACAAAAAAGATGCATTCCACTCGCAGTCGCAAGTGATAAAGTTTACCATGGTCGGTGGTTCTCTCCGGGTACTCCAGGCTTCCTCTACCACTAAAACTGGTCGCCATGATATAGCTGAAATATTGTTGAAATTGGCGCTAAACACCAAAAATAAATCAATCAAGTCAAAACAATTGAAATATCGAACACCACCTATATAGTCTCGTGCTATAACATAACCTTAACTATCTAGCTCGTTAGGAAAGAACATGAGGTATGAAGTTCTTCCAATGATAATGTAACACACTCAAAAGTGTGAAAAGATCACAATGTCATGTTAAATATGAGAAAACACTAAATAGTTTGTGATTTAAGGTGTATGATCTTTAACGGCACTTTCAACAATGTTTCAGTTATATCATGGCGGTTAGTTTTCTTGGTGAAGGAAACCGGAGTACCCGGTAAAACAATCAACCTGTCGCAAGTCACTGATAAACTTTATCACGGAATGTTATACCCAGTACACTTCGGTATGAACAGGGTTCGAATTCACAAGCACTTATTGCACAGCTAGTAGTAAATCCAACTAAAATACGATCACGACCACGCCTGTACCGTGAAAACATAAAAAGGTCAGTTAAGGTGGTACCTAACACTACAGGGAGATAACTCTTTAAAATCAGTTGAACGTTTTTATCATATGATGTTTGTATGCAGATTTCAAGCATCTCGGTGATCAAAACCACAGAGAGAAAAACTGCTATGTGGCTAGTGAATTTATAGCTCTGAATCTGTTGGTTGGACTTTGCTAAAATTTTAATATTTATTACAATGGATATATTCAAACACACTGTCGAAAAAATAAGAAAATTAAACGAGCAGATGAAATTTTACCTGAAGTGTATGGTACCACCTTAATATAGTAAAAATATGTATAGGTGTCGTTATATCTACCAGTATCCATCAGCATAGCTTGTGACACATATTAATAATGCTACCTCAAAGTCATTAATAAATCAAACAGTAGACATAAAAGTCTGGCATAGAAATCAATGAAGAGTTTGAAGATACCAAATGGGTAATCACAATCTGTATATCGAAGAAGAACAGACAACACAATGGCCAAAAAATAAAGTACAAGAGGACAGACAAAGATCTACAAAACATACATATACAACTAACACGAACCCCACTAAAAACCGGCGGTGAACGCAGGTGCCCCGGAATGGTATAGGTTCATGTCCCACCAATAAAACAGACTGCCACAATATAGCTGAAATAGTGTCGAAAGTGGCGTTAAACACCATCAAACAAAAATAAAAAGACAAGAAATACATTGCCTAGTTCTTAATTTTGTATTGATATGCTATCGACAGATCATAATTGTATATCAATATTGATCAACGGGAGATAATCAGAATTTGATGTTTATCATGTGGTTGCTTATAATCATAGTGAAATCGAAAAACCATATGGTTTAGTTTTCCAACTTTTTCTTAATTTGAAATTTGAATTTTTGTGTTCTACGCCACTTTCAGCAATATTTCAGCTATATCATGGCGGCCAGTTTTAGTGGTGGAAGAGGCAGGTGTACCCGGAGAGAACCACCGACCATGGGGAAGCAACTGGTAAACTTCATCACTTGCGACTGCGAGTCTACAACACCTTTTTTGTAATTTACGAAGCCGGCCGCGAACTAATGCCGTATTGCTGATAGGTTCGTATGACTTGTTAGGTAATCCAACTACCTAACTCATTGAGCCGCCCGGGCCCTACAACTACCTAACTCATTGAGCCACCCGTTCCCTACAACAACCTAACTCATTGAGCCACCCGGGCCCTACAACAACCTAACTCATTGAGCCCCCCGGGCCCTACAACTACCTAACTCATTGAGCCCCCCGGGCCCTTCAACTACCTAACTCACTGAGCCATTCGGGCCCTACAACTACCTAACTCATTGAGCCACCCGGGCCCTACAACTACCTAACTCATTCAGACCCCGGGCCCTACAACTACATAACTCATTAAGCCACCTGGGTCCTACAACTACGTAACTCATTGAGCCACCAGGTCCTTATTACTACCTAACTCATTGAGCCACCCGGTGCGTACAACTACCTAACTCATTGAGCCCCCCGCGCCCTACAACTACCTAACTCATTGAGCCACCCGGGTCCTACAACTACCTAACTCATTGAGCCACCCGGGCCCTACAACTACCTAACTCATTGAGCC
>MJUT01044087.1:30928-46916 GCA_002080005.1 Gigantidas platifrons | reverse complement strand
TATGCACTATAGAAACATGGTACAAATCAAATGAAAGTATAACATAACGATCTAATACCCAAAATACATACCTGTACAATAGGATATTGTCAGAAGACACACTAAGATATCCAGCAGCATATTATTGTCCTTCACCATTAATACATACCTGTACAACATAATCTTGTCAGAAGAAACACTAATATATCCAGCATCTGTTGTTGTCCTCCATTAATATATACCTGTACAATATGATATTGTCAGAAGTATCTTTTTGTCCTCCTCCATTAATACATACCTCTACAAAATGATATTGTCAGAATAAAGCTAAAATATCCAGCAGCAAGTTATTGTCCTCCATTAATACATACCTGTACAATATGATATTGTCAGACGAAACACTAATATATCCAGCATCATGTTATTGTCCTTCTCCATTAATACATACCTGTACAATATGATATTGTCAGAAGAAACACTAAGATATCCAGCATCTGTTGTTGTCCTCCATTAATACATACCTGTACAATATGATCTTGTCAGACGAAACACTAAGATATCCAGCAGCATATTATTGTCCTTCACCATTAATACATACCTGTACAATATAATCTTGTCAGAAGAAACACTAATATATCCAGCATCTGTTGTTGTCCTCCATTAATATATACCTGTACAATATGATATTGTCAGAAGAATCTTTTTGTCCTCCTCCATTAATACATACCTCTACGAAATGATATTGTCAGAATAAAGCTAAAATATCCAGCAGCAAGTTATTGTCCTCCATTAATACATACCTGTACAATATGATATTGTCAGACGAAACACTAATATATCAAGCATCATGTTATTGTCCTTCTCCATTAATACATACCTGTACAATATGATATTGTCAGAAGAAACACTAAGATATCTAGTATCTGTTGTTGTCCTCCATTAATATATACCTGTACAATATGATCTTGTCAGACGAAACACTAAGATATCTAGCAGCATGTTATTGTCCTTCTCCATTAATACATACCTGTACAATATGATATTGTCAGAAGAAACACTAAGATATCTAATATCTGTTGTTGTCCTCCATTAATATATACCTGTACAATATGATATTGTCAGAAGAAACACTAAGATATCCAGCATCTGTTGTTGTCCTCCATTAATACATACCTGTACAATATGCTATTGTCAGAAGAAACACTAAGATATCTAGCAGCATGTTATTGTCCTTCTCCATTAATACATACCTGTACAATATGATATTGTCAGAAGAAACACTAAGATATCTAGTATCTGTTGTTGTCCTCCATTAATATATACCTGTACAATATGATATTGTCAGCAGAAACACTAAGATATCCAGCAGCATATTATTGTCTGTCTCCACTTATACATACCTGTACAATATGATATTGTCAGAAGAAACACTAAGATATCCAGCAGCATATTATTGTCCTTCACCATTAATACATACCTGTACAATATAATATTGTCAGAAGACACACTAAGATATCCAGCAGCATATTATTGTCCTTCTCCATTAATACATACCTGTACAATATGATATTGTCAGAAGAAACACTAAGATATCCAGCATCATATTATTGTCCTTCTCCATTAATATAGACCTGTACAATATGATATTGTCAGAAGACACACTAAGATATCCAGCAGCATATTATTGTCCTTCTCCATTAATACATACCTGTACAATATGATATTGTCAGAAGAAACACTAAGATATCCAGCATCATATTATTGTCCTTCTCCATTAATATATACCTGTGCAATATGATATTGTCAGCAGAAACACTAAGATATCCACCATCATATTGTTGTCCTTCTCCATTAATATATACAGGCTCCGATTAAAGAGTCATTACTTCCTGATTACTACATACTTATATCTGTATATTTAGACTAATATACAAGTAGATATGTATATTCAGAGCCTAATATAATACAAGGTACTTCCTTCTCATACTCAGGGAAACTGCATATCGTAAAGTGAAAGGTCGAGAGCTTTATATGCATGGTAGCAATTTCAAGCAAAGTAAACTAGATGCAGACGAATATAGATATATGCTGGTATCTCACAATAATTTGAACGCCATTTAGGTTTTAATGATAGTGATACTATTTATATCTTATTTAAGAAAGCTATGCATTTTTGCATTTAATATTACACGAATCTATTAAAATATCCAAATAGTTATTTGTCCACATGTTATCGAATAACGTACACTTGGTAGCGATCATTTATTCTACAGGGTGGCGATGTTTGTAGTACAAGTTGAAAGATATAATTCAGTTTTGTAATAAAATAAGCTTATCAACTGCACCAAGATTAATTTAATTAATGTCGTACCCTCGCTCTACTGGGAGTATGGCTGATAATGCCTGTTCGTTCGTCCTTCCGTTCGCAATATCTGCAATTTGTATCCCTTTCTAAAACAACTTGACGGATTTTAAAATGTTTTTACAAACAACTGTAAGATGACATTCTCCTTTATATATTAACTGTATATCTTAGCTTATCTGTGGTTATTATAACAGTCATGTATAGACCTACATGTACTTCAATGTCATGTTTTTATGAACATGTTAATTGTTTGACAGTTATTGCACAAATATAGATAAAACATTGTGGACTTGATCGTAAGCAACATTAAATCAAGCTACCATATATCAGTACATCATATCACGCGGGTAGTAACTGTTTATCCCAACGGAGCAATCGAGTTTTTAGATGGCTCGTGTTAATTAAGGTGGTACCTAACACTACAGGGAGATAACTCTTTAAAATCAGTTGAACGATTTGATCATATGATGTTTGTATGCAGATTTCAAGCATCTCGGAGATCAAAACCACAGAGAGAAAAGCTGCTATGTGGCTAGTGAATTTATAGCTCTGAGTCTGTTGGTTGGAATTTGCTAAAATTTTGATATTTATTACAGTTGATATATTCAAACACACTGCCAAAAAAAAAAATTAAACGAGCGGATCAAATTTTACCAGAAGTGTATGGTACCACCTTAATATGCCGTTTTCTGTGTAGTGTTTAGTAGACTATCGGTTTTTTTCCATTGTCTTGTTTGTTCTTAAATATGCCACTTCTGATTACCCTTTTCGCATCTTCACACTTTTCGTATATCAAAAATACAGAAGTCCAGGAGGTTCATGTTCAACAAATGATGAGTGTACCTCAAACTGCAATGGTTATATAGGTCACTGTGACCATAACGGACATTGTCACTGCAGTCACCACGCAGGAAAGTAAGTATGATTATATTTTAAAGCTTCGTCTTTGTATTTCGTAGTTACAGAATCAATGATACATTTTACTTGGTTTTAATTATTTGGTTCAAGTATTTGTAGACATTGTATATTTGTTTCCATGGGAATGACATTTTGAAATTAATCGTGTGTATAATGGAAGTCGCAAGTTTTCTTGAAAAGGAATCATATGTATGTTTTATATTTACATAGACCCACACAAGATACATGTAGTTAGGGAACAACCTTTTCAGTTTAGGGTGGTGGGATATAGTTTTTTCTTTTTTTCAGTGATCAAATATTATAGAAAAAATATGTTGATCTGAAAGATGCAAAAAATAAATAATCTGCCCTGCACTTTCAAAAAGATGTGTTGGTACAGTTTGAAGAAGCATTATCGATTTGTCATGTTAAAGAAATAATCTGTTTCATGTGAAAAAATACCAGGCTCGGGAGTAAAAATGAAAATCAAATGGTCAGTCCTTTACACTCGTTATTCACACAGTGTATGTATAATGAGTAAATATTTGATACAGGTTGAAATATTTGTATTTCTTACATACTTAGTTAAAATAAAGGCATATTTGTATGACCAATATGACCGGAAGTAAAATGTCCATATTTTCACACCCCGGGACAATAACCGGTTATTAGGTGCCCCTCGTGCGTTTCAGACAAAATAAACAACTTCCGATGTTTACGTCTGCAGATGTCGGAAGTATGTAATAAATAGTTTAATACATGGGCATTTCCATATTGGCCTGGTTATCATCCCTCGACCCATATTGGACCTCTACTTCGTCTCAGGCCAATATGGGTGTCTCGGGATGATAACCAGGCCAATATGGAAATGCCTATGTGTATTAATCTGTATTTATTACATACTTAGTTAAAATAAAGGCATTTTTGTATGACCAATATGATCGGAAGTAAACTGTCCATATTTTCACACCCCGGGACAATAACCGGCTATTAGGTTCCCCTCGTGCGTTTCAGACAAAATAAACAACTTCCGGTGTTTACGTCTGCAGATGTCGGAAGTATGTAATAAATAGTTTAATACATGGGCATTTCCATATTGGCCTGGTTATCATCCCTCGACCCATATTGGCCCTCGACTTCGTCTCAGGCCAATATGGGTCTCTCGGGATGATAACCAGGCCAATATGGAAATGCCCATGTATTAATCTGTATTTATTACATACTTAGTTAAAATAAAGGCATTTTTGTATGACCAATATGACCGGAAGTAAATTGTCCATATTTTCACACCCCGGGAAAATAACCGGTTATTGAATTACTACAAGATCATTTCCATATCGAGGCCCATATTGGCCCGGGCCAATATGGGCCTCAACTTTGTCTCAGGCCAATATGGGTGTCTCTTTTCTAGATGACGGAAGTATGTAATAAATAGTTTATTACATGGGCATTTCCATATTGGCCTGGTTATCATCCCTCGACCCATATTGGGGGTCTCGGGATAATAACCAGGCCAATATGGAAATGCCCATGCATTAATCTGTATTAATTATTTTATGACTCAATGAATTCAACCTTCACATTTTCATTATATTGACATGTGCACGTAACCGCAGGTAGTGTAGTGGTTAGCATGCTGGTCTCTAGTGTGGTAGATCGTGGGTTCGAGTGCCGATCGGGTTAAACCAGTATTTGTTGCTTCTCTTTTAAGCAGGCAGCATTTAGGAAAAAGAGCAAAGACTGGCTGGCTCGAAATCAGGATGATGTGTCCGAGTGGGGCGACATGTCTATTTGCGGACGGTTGATTCAGTGAGCTAGCACTATAAAAATCCAACAAAGCGTTTTGGTCTAGTACAATGTGGACCTCCTAATTATCCCACTGAAATATAACTTGCTCTCGCCATAACATAGCTGCACAATTGCTGAGTTGGAGGTAAACAACAATCGCTCACTCACTCACATGTGCACGCTTATATTAAGGCGAATTCAGCCTGCCGTTTTACGATGTAGCAAATTATATTTTCAGGAGAGCTACCCACTGTGAGAACGAAAGCGAGTGTGATGCCTCTTGTGCTCCAAATGATGGAACATGTGATCACCATAACCAGTGCCACTGTCACCATAATCACCATACACCACACCCACATCCAAGGTAGTTTGTTTGCTATTAAATGTTTTATTTATTTTTTGACCGTCTGTTTATTTTACATATACATTTTTGTAGAGTCAAATATCGTTGTGACGTAGTTCGATAAGACTAGTTTTTTTTTAGCTATTACTATGACTACACTATGCATTGCTTAGCAATGTGGTATATATAGAGATTATCACATGGCCTTTTTCATATCACATCTCTTTTTATCCCTAGGTCCTGATACACCAGCCAGAGAGCCGATAGGCTAAACAGCTTATATCAGGACCAGGGGATGATGAGGGATCTGATATGAAAAAGGTCATGTCATGATCTTTTCATCATATAATTGGCACAAGAAGAAATTTCCGGGAATTGACGAATCACAATCTGATACCGATTACGGATTATTGGCTCCAGCAAAGTAATTCTTTGTGATCATTTAACACATGCATTACGTCATTCTTTGTGATCATATAACACATACATGACGTCATTCTTTGTAATTATTTAACACATGCATGACGTCATTCTTTATGATGTGATTCAATATGTACAACTCAGGTGACAGATTCTGATTTTAATTACTACAAACTGTCAGCGTAAAATTACTGATCATCGAAGAAACCCACAGCGGAGCATACTTCTATTACTCACCACGTATTACCCATCGAACAATTGAAATAATTACATTCGTTTCGCAGTTTTCCTATTATTTATATATTTAGAGTAGATCACAAAAAAAACATGTTTTTTACGTGTACTATCCAAATAAAGTACCAAAGCAGTGTAGAATAATTTTCTTTAATAGTAGAATGTAATAATGTATATCCTTTAAATATATCGGAGCCAATCAGATTTCAGAAGAATAATTCATGATTACGAGTCTTTATCCGCCACTTAAGGGGGTACCATACACTACAGGGAGATAACTCTTTAAAATCAGTTGAACGTTTTGATCATGATGTTTGTATGCAGATTTCAAGCATCTCGATGATCAAAACTACAGAGAGAAAAGCTGCTATGTGGCTAGTGAATTTATAGCTATGAGTCTGTTGGTTGGAATTTGTTAAAATTTTGATATTTATTACAGTGGATATATTTAAACATACTGCCAAAAAATAAGAAAATTAAACGAGCAGATCAAATTTTACACATGCGTGACGTCATTCTTTGTAATTATTTAACACATGCATGGCGTCATTCTTTGTGATCATTTAACACATGGATGACGTCATGCTTTGTGATCATTTAACACATGCAAGACGTCATAATTTATGATCACTTAACACATGCATGACGTCATTCTGTGTGATCAGTTAACACATGCATGACCACATCACTTCACTAGGAGGGAGGCTTTGGGCCCATAAAACTAGTTTAACCCCGTCACGGTTAATGCAAGTGCCTGTACCAAAATTGAAGATAAGCAGTGATATATTGGTGTGCTAAGCGCATCAATTTTGGCTCTTTCTATGATTTGATATTTAATTTTGAAATTGTTCCGACAGTGTTGTATTCATTGTCTTATTAAATTATATTAAAAAATAGTTTTTCAGAATATCCAGTATTAATGTAATGCTATTTTTTGTATGCAATTTCCCTGAACTCTTGTTGTTAAGCATGTACTTTTAACTATGATTATCTTTATCGTAACATTGACGTTTGTGTAAATTATGTTTTTTGTCGCAACAGAGCTTTACAGTGTACAAATAATGCTGAGTGTGCTGCTCACTGCCATCCACATATCGGCGACTGCATACATAATAAGTGTCATTGTCATCAACACAAGTAAGTATGCATATACAATGTAGATTGAAAGAAAATATACACCATTTTTAGATGATGTGATTCAATATGTACAACTCAGGTGACAGATTCTGATTTTAATTAATATAAACTGTCAGCGTAATATTACTGATCATCGAAGAAACCCACAGCGGAGCACACTTCTATTACTCACCACGTATTACCCATCGAACAATTGAAATAATTACATTCGTTTCGTAGTTTTCCTATTATTTATATATTTAAAGTAGATCACAAAAATTATATAAAACCATGTTTTTTACGTGTACTATCCAAATAAATTATCAAAGCAGTGTAGAATAATTTTCTTTAATAGTAGAATGTAATAATGTAGATCCTTTAAATATATCGCAGCCAATCAGATTTCAGAAGAATAATGCATGATTACGAGTCTTTATCTGCCACTTAAGGGGGTACCATACACTACAGGGAGATAATTCTTTAAAATCAGTTGAACGTTTTGATCATGATGTTTGTATGCAGATTTCAAGTATCTCGGTGATCAAAACCACAGAGAGAAAAGTTGCCATGTGGCTAGTGAATTTATAGTCTGTTGGTTGGAATTTGTTAAAATTTTGATATTTATTACAGTGGATATATTCAAACACACTGCCAAAAAAATAAGAAAATTAAACGAGCAGATCAAATTTTACCTGAAGTGTATGGTACCACCTTAACCCATGGATGAAGAGCGATATATCATGGCGACCAGTTTTAGTGGTGGAATAAGCCGGAGTGCCCGGAGAGAACCACCGACCATGGGCAAGCAACTGATCAACTTTATCACTTGCGACTACGAGTCGAGTGCACCCTTTTTGGTAATTTACATAGCCTGGAGCGAGCCCACGCCGTATTGGTGATAGGCTTACAAAGTATGAGTTGTTAGGTAATCCAACTACAACTCCAACTCATGATGAGATACAATCCGCACATGATTAAACAAATTGAATTGTATTTAATAAAACAAACTTCTTTTAAAGTCAGAGGCCGTTGTGATTGTGATCGTATGGTAGTTGGATTTACAATTACCTATGCAATGAATGCCTATCACCACTGAGGTTGTCAGTTCGAATCCCGTTCATGGCGAGGTGTACTCGATACAACATTATGTTAACTTGCGACAGGTCGGTTGTTTTTTCCTGGTACTCCGGTTTCCTCCACCAATAAAACTGACCGCCACGATATAGCAGTGGCGTTAAACACCATAAACTAAACCAATCATAGCAAGAGTATGATGTGTACCTTACATATTGTTTTTGGGGATATTTATTTCTTATTTTGCCCATGGTTGGTGGCTCTCTCCGGGTACTCCGGCTTCAACCCCCACTAAAACTGGTTACCATGATATAGCTGATGCATTGTTGAAAATGGCGTTAAACACAATAAATAGATAAATCAATCAATCAATCAATCAATCAATCAATCATATTTCTTATTTAGGCGTCTGCTGGATGTTGATTTATGCACGACCACTTCAGACTGTGCTCACATGACTTGTCACGAGGGTATGAACCACGAGTGTGTAAATATGTGGTGTGAGTGTGTACACCATCATAATGGTGGTGATGGCAATCATAACCCAGATGGAGGTCATCATGGTTAAAGGTTAAAGGTTAGTTTAATTTTGCAAACTCGCCGTTTGATAAATGTCCATTGGGGAAATTCCGTAAACGACGTTTCTCAAATTAAAATTTGACCAGTTAGAGACATAGAGTTTTATACATATTACACCTGGGTAGAAAATAACAACGACAGCAAACAAAGGAGAGTTCCAGTTTGTAATTGTGTTTATTTGATAATTCTAACATGACGTCATTCATTGGCTATATAAATAATACCATGATAAATCTCCCGATATATTCTAATTCGCATATGCGTACTGTCGAGCAAATTATTAACATCATTCCTAAGTGTTTTCATGTATTCATATAGGACCGTGCACGTGGTGCATACAAACATAAAACTACTCGTATTGTATCTTTTCATATCTTTTCCCGAAAAAAATCTACTACAGTCAACCCATGTATCGACTTCAACTTTTTTCATTTACCATCTTCCGGTGATGTAGTTTACAAAAAATGCTGGTGACATTAACACAATCTGGTTACTGATTTATTTTACGATTTTGTGACCATTTTATCTATTAAAGTTGCCTAAATCAAAATGCCACAAATTGGAAAATATAAGTAACTTAATTACAACACCAGCTAGTTATCTATATAAGAAAAACAACCGTAAAAATGAAGCTTATCGAATGGTGTTATGACATGTACCTCCACTTCAAAAAACTAGTTAGATTTTTATTAAAAGAATCGAAATAATTCATCGAAGCCATAGTTTGTATTATGTGTTAACATTATTATATGGGTAACATTATTTTCGTTGCACTATACACCTCGCTATCGCTCGTGATACATTTTTTTCCCGAATATAATGCTATCCATGCTAAAACTAGATACAAACTATAGGTTCCATGAATTGTTTATTAAATAATAAATTTAAAAAAAACCCAGAAAATACCACACTGGCAAAAAATTAGCGAAAATCGTTTAGTGTGAATATGTCTAGTACATTTGTACATGAAATGTCTGAATTAAACTATTTAAAAAAAAAATAGTGATTGGTAATTAACGCCAATTGTGCAATTTTTCTTAACTTTATCATGGAGAGCAAAAATCACATTTTTATAAGATGCATTATTATAAACCAACTCTTTCAGTTGGTTCTTTATAGTACTAGCTCATTGTAACAACAGTCTACATGTAGATATGTCGGTCTACTCGAACACATTATGTTGATTCCGAGTAAACCATGCTTTGCTCTTATTCAATAATGCTATGTTCTAAGTGATGAAGCAGCTAATACTAATGGCTATCACGATGGGTAGTCGAAGCTGTGATCTACCGCATTCAAGGCTAGCACGCTATAAATTACTCCACAGAGTCAGCTTCAAAAGTTAATTAAATGAACCACCTGATTGTAAAAATTATCATAAGCTATTAGAAATGTTATTGACGAATTGCTTACTGTAATACATTTGGAATCCCGCTTAGTCGGGTGTACTCGATACATGTGATAAAAGTCTGTCAGTGACTTGCGCAGGTTGGTGGTTTTCTCCCGGTACTCTGGTTTCCTCCACCAATAAAACTGATCGCCACGATATAACTGAAATATTGTTGAAAGTATTGAACACCCCCCTTTCTAATATATTATTCACGGTTTTGGCTTTCTATATAATAAAGCATTAATTTTGACTTCAATTTATTTACAGATGTTGTTAAAGAAGATGTTAACCCAGTGGTAATCTTATGGAAATGTAAATAAATATATCAAATCTTATCAATGCTTTGTTATATACATGTACATGTTAAAGCCACCTGACAAAAGAAAACCAATTGCCTAGGCGATTTTTAAGAAGAGTTTGAAGATACCAAAGAGTAATCAGAATCCGTAAATCGAAGAAGGACAGAAAACACAATAGTTAAAAGATAAAACACAAAAGGCCAAGCGGTGCTCAACAAAACATTGCACTGAAAACTAAGGATCGAGCTACACGAAACCATTAAAAGTCAGATGTGAACTCGGGTGCTCCGGGAGGGTAAGCAGTCCCTTCTCAAATAGTGACACCCGTCGTTAAGTCATGAATGAGGAATGTTCCCGGTTTTGTCTACGACAAGAGGAACATATACGTGGTCATTTGTGACACAGATATTCCATAATGATTTACTTAGTGTATGTGATGTTCATTGTAGTTAATGAGTATAGTGTTAATCTGGTCACATGCAGTTAAACGTCAATTTTTATTTTTTTTTATTTTTCAATTACAAGAATAGCGCCAATGTCAATGTGTATGCTTTGTAGATCGTTGTTTGTCCTTTTGTACTCTTTCTTTTGACCATTTTGTTGTCTGTTCTTCTCTGATTACCACTTTGGTATCTTCATTCTCTTCTTCGTAGTAGAAATATCCATTTATTTACGATGATTTTCATGTGAATTGAAATTTATTGTTCCTCATTAATGTAATTTACGATATCTAAGGTCAATCACTCTGAGGCCGAGGTAACATTTATTATGTCTATAAAGTTTAGGTTCTTTGGTTTCCTTGACCCGAAAGACTTGTACATAATAAATGTTATTTCAGAATGCCCAGTATATTAGATGTTTTCAACCATTGCTAAGGTGTACCAGAATAATTCTCTGAAATATTGGTTTTGTTTTGCAACAGGTTTTTGTTTGGGTTCTAAGGTTGCCGCTATCAACAATATTTCAGCTATATCGTGGCGGTCAGTTTTATTGGTGGAGGAAACCGGATTACCCGGAGAAAACCACCGAACTGTCGTAAGTCACTGATAAACATTATCATATATTGTTGTATCGAGTACACCTCGCCATGAATGCGATTCGAACTTATGTTGTGATATGCACCTATTACACAGATAGTTGTAAATATAACCACCATATAATCATGAACACAACGGCCACCAAAAGGTTTTTGAGCAATAGTTAATCTTGCTAAGATGTATCAGTATAATTGTCTGGAATTGTGGCTTTGCTTTTTACTGGATTTTTGAACAATGATTAACCTTTTGTTTAATTCTTTGCTAATGTTTGTCATAATAATGGTCTGGAATTGTGGTCTTACTTTTTTATTGTTTTTTTTTTTAACAATGGATAACATTGTTTATTCTTTGCTAAGGTGTACCAGAATATTATGAATTTTGAAAATGTTTTTGCTGATCAATATTAATAAGAAAACATGTACTATAATTGATATATTTACTTAATGTTGAAGAAGACCATCCGTGGACAGGCATCGGAATTCCTGTCATCTGTAAATAAATTGATATGATTTATTAACATTCAATTGTTTAGACGTTTTCCTATATTTATAAGTTTGTATTTCGTATTTTTTGCATAAGCAATGGTGTAAGAAGGTGTATATTCTGGAAGATATATATGTAAATTATATCGATTGGCTGGTTGGTTGGTTGGTTTTATGGTGCTTAACGCCACTTTCAACAATATTTCAGTTATATCGTGGTTATCAAGAGCAGTTATCAATAATTATTTACAATAGCAAAATAACATTATAAAGTGTAACAATTAGATGTTAAAACTTATTTTTCATTTGCTGAATAGTAAATCCCTTGCTATTTAATGAATAACAACTAGGAAGTTATATAAAAACGGTATACCTAGTAAATTGTTTACAGGAAAATTTAGTCCAATAAAATCATTATAATTTGTGAGAAAAACAAAACGAAACTTGACTTCCCATGTTGTATTATAATGTCCGCAAACAGACGCTACACAAATTGGTCAATAAAGCCATCAAATCTAACCATACATATTTTCATGAACGCCTCATCAATCGAAATTTCTATTCTGGTTCAGCATTCTGGAATTATGTCATTTTTAAATGTCAGGGGTTTCCAAGAAAAACGGAAAGAATCTAACCGTATTGTTTTATTTCACGATCCGCTATAGAGATGATGCCCTTTCCCTACTATATAATTCTATGATCGATGAGTCTGATGTTCGTATCTATCGCATTAAGTTTGAAATGAAGGAAACCACAGATGCAGTTATGTATGTTATGCCTGTTTCATACATTCACCTACACCTTGTAATTGACAGTGAGGGCCGTTTAAGAACAAAACTTTTACGATACAATAGATGATTTCGATTTTCCCATTGTGAAATTTTCATTTATATGTAGCAACATTCTAGCAGCACCTGCATATAACATATATTTCTCTCAGTTGATCTGATTCTGATTTCATTGATAAAGGGTTGTTGAAACCAAGGAAGCTACTGAACCGAGATTTACTAGTGGCTAAGTTGACGTCATCACTTCGAAAGTTTACGGTTTCTACAGTTACCGAATATCTATGATATTGTCGTAATAACAATCAGGTCCTTTCCACATTCATGACCTATCACCGGATTTGTATCAAGAGTAGCAATTCTGGTGCCACATGTGGAGCAGAAACTGCTTACTCTTTCGGTGTACCTTAGTTCACCCCGGCTTTAGTTGGGTTCGTATTGATCGATCTTTAGTTTGATGTGTATGCTTTGTAGATCATTGTTTATCCTTTGGTCCTTGTTCTTTATGTCATTGTATTGTCTGTCCTTCTATTTACGGATTCTGCTTTCCCCTTTGGTATCGTCAAACGTTTTTACATTTACATTGAAAATACTTTTAGAACAATAACGCTATATGGTTCATGAATTTTTCAGCAAGCGACATTACATAGCATTATTTTTACATAGTGGAGCTTACCTCTAATCATCGCCATCGCCATCACCGTCGCCGTCACCGTCTCCATCACCATCACCATGAGATATATGAGTAACATGATGGCTAATATGATAATAGGTGTTACCTAACTTGGGACGAAGTCCAATAATTTTTTTAAACAATATATCTGAGACCAAATTGCGGACAGTTTTCGTATCCGCTACCGAACATGGTTCATAACCGGAAGTAGTAAATAAATGTTATTGTACTATTTAGTTTGCACATTTTGTTGTTCATGTGCAATGCTTTATTCACGAGTAAAGCCGTCATTAGTTTTATACATCATAAACATTATTAACATTGTCGGTCATCTTTGTTGATGGTTGTCAAGGACTACTTCACGCTCTATCTCGCGATATTTTGAACAGGTTCCACTTCTCACGAGAGCTGCAACTTGATTTTTATTTACATCCTTGTACCCGCTCTTGATTTTATTTTTAAAATATGTCATTTTTAGTACATTGATACTCGTGGCACTACAAGAGCAATTTTTGACTGCATCGAATGTTTTGCAGAAACCCACTGTAGCTGTACATGTATTGCTTCCGGTATGTCATTTCCGGTGCATGAAAATTTAGGCATTAGTATATAGAAAAAAATTGCTATTTCTACCATAGTTGAGACTTTGTCCCATATCAGTCACGTGATGACTATCAGTCACATGAGCATCATGAGTGACATGATGGCTATCAGTCACGTGATGGCTATCAGTAACATGAGGATCATGAGTTACATGATGGCTATCAGTAACATGAGCATCATGAGTTACATGAGGATCATGAGTTGGGGCATCATGAGTTACATGAGGATCATGAGTTGGGTTATGAGTTACGTGGCTGCCAGAATGATGGTGCACACACTGACATTGACTATGTACATATTCGTGGGTCATATATCCGTGACCGGTATGATGTGCACAATCTGAAGTGGTTGTACATGGATCATCCACCAAGAAACGTCTGAATATAAAAAACAAGGCATATCTATATGTAACGTTAAGACGAGTTTAAAGATACCAAAGAGGTAGTCAAAATCTGTAAATCGAAGAAGGACAGAAAACACAATGGCCAAAAGAAAAAGGGCAAACAGTGATCCACAAAACATACACATACAACAAAAGATCGAGAACACGAACTCCACTAAAACCGGGTGAACTCAGGTGTTCCGGAAGGGTAGGCAGTTTCTGTTGCACTAGAGGCACCCGCCGTGTTAATCTAGCCACAAAGCCGGTGATAAGTCATTAATGAGGAAAGGACCTTGAAATGGTAAATATACAATTGTGACAGTTTGACATGATTGTATAGTTTCTAAAATGACGAAAATTAAAAATGTTGATTTAGCTTTAAGATTAAGCGTTGTGTCCATTTTTTTTTTACTTCAAATACACATCTATGGATATATTATTCAGTTGGTAAGAGAAAATTATGTCAAAGAAAGACTACCAATCGTATCTTTTGCAGCATAACTGTTTAATGATAGCTTAAATAAATCATTTATGGACAGTTAACATTTTTCAACAAAATTGTAGACAATATGCCTTTAAACAAATAATGTATTTATATTTTATAAATATTTGAAGTAGAAATAGGTCATTTACACTTATGTTATGGATAAAGGTCTTTGTAGATAGTATTGTACTTTTATATATTTATTTTAACGTTTTTTTTTATTGCATTCCGTTTTTAAAACTATTGACGTCAATTTCGTTTATAGATTCAGTAGACAAGCATTCTCAATAGACATTGCAAATTATGAAAAGATGTACTGATATACTTGGATCATTAGCAAGCACAAAACCTGGCATAAACATGTTAAAAAATAAACAATAAATTGCGACGAGTCTTTTTGAACATATTTGCGATATTTTGAATGCATGTGCATTTGAATTAGTACACCTTAAGTTTGATTCAATAAATCTTATTTCAGCTATCACACTATGAAACTAACACCTGTGGATATTGATTATTGAATTTGAATAATCTATGAATTTCAAACATAGAATTGTGAAAAAAAAAACATCTTGTTGGCTTTCTGGGCATATTTCACTCATTGTATTATTCAACGATATAATATCACTTTACTATACATTAGAGAAAATCGAAGTGACAATCTACAATGGACCTTACAGAGACATTAGAGAAAACCGAAGTGGCAATCTACAATGGACTTTAGAGAGACATTAGAGAAAACCGAAGTGGCAATCTACAATGGACTTTACAGAGACATTTGCACCACAGAATACACAAAAAGAACAAACACACACAAAAACAACACAATACCGAAAATGAAAGAATGATCAGCAATAATCCTAACAAAACCATCTTACGAATGGTAAGCTGTCACTGCCTCTAACACGAATGGTAAGCTGTCCCTGCCTCTAACACGAATGATAAGCTGTCCCTGCCTCTAACCCTAACAAAACCATCTTGCGAATGGTAAGCAGTCCCTGCCTCTAAGAATTACAAATTTACGAATGGTAAGCAGTCCCCGCCCCTAAGAATTACAA
>MJUT01044087.1:0-17174 GCA_002080005.1 Gigantidas platifrons | reverse complement strand
CAATTATATGTGTAATTAAGCATATTAAATTTGTAAAAATTAATATCACAATTAAATGTCATACCAAAGTTAAAAACCATCTTCACCGTTGATAAATGTTGATGGATAAATATAGTATAACTAATCGTAGATTTTGAATATCAAAATAAGACCACGAGTGACTGAAGTACGCACAAGGATTAAACGAGTGGGCGGAACTTGTTCCGTCCACGAGTTTAATCGTTAATGCGTATTCGGTCACGAGTGGTCTTATTTTGATATTCAAAATGTATGATTTAGTTATACTGTTTATTATATAAACTTTCAAAATTTCTTATATATATTATTTTTTTTATTTGTATATTTGATTGCACGCGTGTGCATCTACGAGCAATGATACTAGGGTTCAGTTGGAAGGATCTGCCATCTTGAAAATGTGAAATCCTATTTTTCATATTTACAACAATGTACAAAAATAATTAAAATGCTTACCTTGAAAGCTTATTTTAGTTAAATTAAATCACAATTGAAGTGTATACGAAGCCAAATAGCGTCTATTATTTAGGTTTCAAACTGCAAGTCTTCATATGACGTCAATGACGTCATCTTGGTTATGCCCAAACTCATCAATAACATTTCGCGGAATTTTTTCAGCTTACAATCGTATGTGTATTCACCGTTGCACAACAAGGGACGTAACCATCACACTTATAGTTTTGCAAAAGTAGTTCCGGCGGGAAAAAACTGATATTTCACATATGAAATACCGGAATTTATTTCACGGATAAATCCCCATAATTCACACCTATCTATATAATAACTAATTAGCTTCAATACAATCAGAGTCAGAGACAAAAAAAATAAATGTATTATAGAACATTCACAATACAACTGATTTAACAGGTTAACTAAATACAAGACAAGAAACAACTAATGTAACTAAGCTTTCATGTTGTCATAAATCTTCTCCTGTTTCTTTATTCCATCTGAAAATAAATGAGCAGATTTACTCATTGCATTCTGTCCTAATGTGGTCTATATGAAGACAATTCACCATCAAATATATTGAAAAAAATTGTCAATTAATGTTGCATGTTCTTTAAATTCATTGAGTACATGTTTTCGTCATGTCAGTGTTTTGTAGTTTGGTATCCATTATCTATCCTACTTGCTGTGTCAGTTAGAACATTTTTATAACGTTAGGATAGCACTAAGTTTGTACCCGCATGAATAACAAAGGAATAGTTCTAAGCGTTTCAATAATTCGTTGTATTGCCGTTGGACTCCCAATTATCAAGAGGGGGTATTAGATCCTATTTATCGGCTTAGACCCTCCACCTTTCTGGTATGTCCCAAGCCAGGTCTAGATTTCCATGTTCAAGGTTCGCGTCTTTTTATGCTTAATGATTCAAAGTGAGAAGTGGTTTTGCTCGTGTTTTAATACAGGAAAAATTGTTAACTATCACTGTTTAAACGTTATATGTATAAACATAGGAAAGATAAAGTCAGCAGGGGGCCGTCGTGACCGTGATCGTATGGTAGTTGAATTTACAACTACCTATGGAATCAGTGCCTATCATCACTGATGTTGTGAGTTCGAATCTCTACCAGGGCGAGGTGTACAATATTATGTGATAAAGTTTGTCAGTGACTTGCGACAGGTCGGTGGTTTTCTTCGGGTCCTCTGGTTTCCTCCACCAATTAAACTGACCGTCACGATTTAGGTGAAATATTGTTGAAAGTGACGATAATCACCATCAAACAAACAACAATATAAAGTCAGTTACATCTGTTCAGAGTGTGACCTGAAATTCACAATTATAAATAGTTTGAATTGACCACGAATATAATTAAAGTAGAAATTATTTATTATCAACATTCCGTTTTACGTATATATATATATATTTGTATTAACATTGTTGTATCCAAGATATTGACCCAAACGTTATTATATATTACGTATCCTGCGGGACAAAGTTTCATATCATTTATATTAGAATACTTTGATCAACAAAGAAAGAGAACTAAAAAACACAAAATAATAACAGTACCTTTTGGTAGTTTGGTTTGATGTTGGTTAGTGTGGGCAGTATTCTCGCTCGCCATAATTTCCTCGTAGGTAGCATTACTAGATTGGAACATAAACACAAATACATTATGAACCTATTGAGCATAACATGATAGCCTAAGTTCTTTTTTTTTCTATTATTTTAAATTCCTTTAAAAATGCACTTTAAAAAATGATATTGCTTTGATATGTCCGTGTATTTGTGTAGAGATGTCAATCGTCACTGGTGTGTCTTTGGAATAGAGATATCCCCAATGAGTACAACATTGAGATGGCAACTTCAGATACTATGAAGCATTAACGTAATGGCCAGTATTATTACAACACTGGTATCAAGACCAATGTGATATAGACATATGTCAATGGCCATTCTAGTATTGATATCTCATCAACATCAGTCAGGAATAATTAAGCTGTTCTTACAAAATAAATAGGCTGGTAACTCATTATGAATGTGGAAGTGCTGACAGTTAATACGAATTCAAAGTTGTTCGATTGCTGGGACCAAAAAAAAACAAGTATGTACTGGACTTTTTTCGCTAAAGCATATGGATAGTATATTATACCGATTTGGGTAGTGAACTTACAGGTGACATTGGATAAGAAGTTTAATTTATTATTTCAATTAAAGTTTTCTTTAGCGTCTTACACAACAATCTACATGTTCCTATTTATATGGATTTGCCAGTGACTGTTTAAATAATATAGAAAAGTAAAGCTGTTATAACAAGACTATGTTATGTAAGAAGGGTTTGTAACAACGTAGACAATGACATATTCCGGAGCAATGGTTGCTTTCACAACTTGCATAAGTTGATTACTTCTTAGCATAGTGTAGTGTAAGCAAAATAACATGACAATGTGATTAAAGTGATCTGAAAAAAGCTTACGTCCTGTCTGTTTGGTTCTCGTTTACTTCAGTTGTTCCTGTAAACGATAAATATTAACAAGTAACATAGAAACTGTTTTTATTTTAAATTTTCAATATAGTATTATATTCTCTAGTATTTAATTGTAATTGTTGAGTCATGTATAACCTTTATTATTATATAATGAATTTATTTAAACAATTTTATTGGCTACCATGCTATCACCTGACATTCCGTAAAATTTGATATTGTTTGATTAAAACTCGTATTGACTCGTTTTCACTTTCACTTTCCATTGCATTATGTATGCCGTCATAATGAAGTGATTAATTTATATTGACTTGGCTTCACTTTCACTTTTCATTTTAATGTAATAAAACAATTACAGTCTTTTGTATCGGTCAATACGAGTTTATGGACCTTAGAAATCAATATTCACCTCAGCCTAAAGGCTTCAGTGAATATCGATTTTAAGGTCCATAAAAACTCGTGTTGACCTCAACAAAAGACTATAATTGTATAAACAAACTGAGACCATAAATTATATTCATAATGTATTTATGACGAACATTGCGGTACCTATATCATTGTATTTTTATTTCAGCTTTCTATTTAGGCCATTTTCCTTAATATAGGCAATAGCTGTAAAGTACTACATGTATACTATAGGGATTGTAAATATAAAATATATTATTACATAATAACTATAAATGTTCGTACTTTAGCTAAGTAAAGTCAATAAATAATGGTATTCACCTGCTGGAAGTAATATTTACCGGATGACGTCATTGACGCCATAAGCATCATAGCATGTAATAAAGCAATTACAGGCTTTTGTATCAGTGAATATGAGTTATTATTTACCTGCAAAACCAATATTGACCTCAGCCTTCGGCTTCAGTCAATATTATTTTACAGGTCAATAAAAACTCATATTCACTTCTACAAAAGCATGCAATTGTTTTAACTGTAAACGTGACATATATACACACCAACAAGAGTTAATGTTGAACAATAGAACATGCACAAATACGCGGTACATAATATGGGGTGACAAAAGTCATATTTCTGAATATGATTTCACAGCCTTTTGGTTTTATTACTTTTGATGAAGAAAACGTTATCATCGAAATTACTGTTTAGCCTCCCTAGCAATGGACACACTATTAGTTCGTGTTACTCGATCGTTAGTTTTATGTCTATGTAGATCGTTGTTTGTCCTTTTTTCTTGTGGTCAATATGTTGTCTGTTCTTCTTCGATATACAGATTCTGATTACCGCTTTGATATCTCCACATTCATCTTATTGTAGGCTAGATGCGTAGCTGGAAAACGAAACTTGATGACTTATAGTTAAATTATAATTAAGAATTTTTTTTATTTTTAATCACATATTAGTTATAAAGTTACCAACGACTACTTGTGCGGTTTCCATATACTAGAGAGGGGCCGGCGTGGTCATGATCGTATGGTAGTTGGATGAACAACTATCTGTTCAATCAGTGTATATCAGTGCATATTACCACTAAAGTTGTTGGGAATTCGAACCCCGTTCATGGCGAGGTGATCTTGTTACAACATTATGGAATACAATTTGTCAGTGACTTGCGACAGGTCGGGGTTTTCTCCTTGTACTCCGGTTTCCTCCACCAATAAAACTGACCGTCACGATATAACTGAAATATTGTTGAAAGTGGCGTTAAACACCATAAACCAAACCAAACCATGTACTAGAGAATTACTATTGATAATACAGTTCGAAGAAATGCATAGAACTATTTTCGTCGTTAAATACGAGATCATGTTTATATATGACTATCCATCAACACACATACCAATGGCTGCCGTTTCTAAACTATCATAAGAATCTGTCACTACAGGATTACGTCTAGTACATGTTTTGAATTCTGTATAATTATTAGACCTAACAATAGATAATGGAATTATCGTTGTGACAAATACGGCTTATACTAGTATTGTATAATAGCACTATCAAATAAGTCTACAAAAAGAAATTATCATAATATAGTAATGTGTATGTACAATTTAGCAGAGTTTGAAATCAAAAAGTTTCCATAAAATGCATTGTATCATAATCAGAATGAAATCAACCAGAAATAGTCTGACATGGAAGATTTAAAATTGGCCAACAACATTACACTAAATAGAGACAGGAGAAACATGATAAACAGAGTTGTTCGAAAATGTGTTCATTGTGAAAGGTGAAACAATATACAATTATTGCCTGCACTTAAGGTGAACATCATAATTGTTCACCCGAGGGGTGTTGTTTTCCCGATATGATGTTCACCGCAAGTGCAGGCAATAATTGTTTTATTATACCGAAACTCTATTTACAATAATGTTGGATGCAATAAACACTTATTTGTGTGTTTTTATCTTGTGTTTTCATAAACTTCATATTTGTGTTTTTAACTTCCGGTCAAGATTGTAATTCCGAAATGCAAAAACGGATACATTTCCGGACAGACATATGGAACATTACATTTGTCGACCAATGAACAACAGTGATGTTTCCCTGGGGTACCAATTTTGTTAAAACATCACTTTTATTTTATATATAATATATAATGTAAGGTATAATAATAATTAGTTTGGCTCCGTTTGCGATTTATTATTGATATAACAGTATCATTTAAACTCACTTGACAATTTACAATTCAATTTAAAATTTCGCGAGCGATACGTCCCGATTTTTCTCTGATGTATGTATATTGAGGTTTGTTAGAGCGGTTTGTGTTGCTGTGGTTTGTTATTTTGTCGACTATTACTGGTTTGTAATGTAAATTCATATAGGTAAATAGTGCACCTGCACGATATGTCCTTCAGCTGAAATATGTAGGCTAAAAAAATCATAATATGATTTTGCTTACGGAATTTAATTCAACGTGAAAGAAAATATGTCAAAATAAAACTAAAAACATAAATACCTCATTTCGTCCTTTTTCTTTAGTCGAAAACCTGTAATGGTTAAATATGCACTGCTTTATTTTAGCAATCCACGAAAGTATGAAAGTTATGACATTTCCAGTAAGGTAAATCTAACCAGTTAAGATAACACTTTTTTGCTAAAGGCTGCACTGTTACGTAACTAACAACTTTTTTGGTTTAAGCTATGATGTTTATAGAGGTGTTAACATTGACATAGATACAGTTTGATGTTTTGGCTACTTTTGTAATAATCGTAAATGTACATGCATTGCTGTATATTAAAGACACAACTTACGACAAAAGACAACAAGTGAAACGGCAAACATGATAGAGAGTAAACCAATGACCAATCCTGAGATTCCAGCTGCAAAGAGTACATTACTGTCTTTGCAGCTTGAGGCAAGGATTTGTCCTGAAAAGTGGAATAGATCAGATTAAATTAATTTTCATGGCTGATGTATGTAATAATGAAGAATTGTCTGGTATGAATTGCCGTTCAATGCTTTAATAGTGATTGATTGTCGTGTAACATTAAGTGAGCAGTCTTACAGCTATACACATAACAAGTTAAAGAAAATAGTTACTGTAGAAAGGTGTCACGTGGAATGAGCTATAGGAGAAAATTCATATTATCACATGGAAATGAGTATAATGTAGTGTGTAGTGTCATATATTTTACAATAGACCACCAGCCACCATCAATAACAAGCCATTGCTCATTAGGAGCTGGCTGATGTAAATTATATTTTACGTGCTGTGAGCTTGCAAAATCTCTACAAATCAGATATTCGTCTACATCAAGCCCTAAAGGGCAATTTTAATATTTAGCTTGTCCCGCACAGAAAGCTAAATAGGATCGCCAAAAATCGGCTAAGGTCACCTATGCCCGAGGGAGGAGAACCTTAGTTTTGATAATGTTTGCATTATTTAGAAACTGTAAATTTCAATAACACATATATCTATTAAACCATGTCAGTGCTGAAGCACTGACTACTGGGCGGATGATAGCCTTGGAGATTAAAACAGTGGACCGTAGAAGGGTAGTTTATTCGATGTTTCTATTTATGTTAACGTATACTTTGATCGATCTTTAGGTTTCTGTGTAATGTTTTAAGATCGTTGTTTATCCTTTTTATCTTGGTCATTGAATTGTCTACCTTTCTCCTGCTTCTCTTTTGGAATGGTTATTTAATGGATTAAAGTACAGCAAAATGGAACAGATGAAACAAAATATAAGTTAATAAATAGTAACAATCTTCGAATAATGTACTAAAATATAATATATGCTACGTCATACACACTTTGGTCAGTAGTACAATTCACTGACTTTGTGAACGCATCCCCATAATCATTCCTTGTGATTATTTGAAATATACACAATGTTTCTGGTATCAAGTTGTTGACTGTGTACTGTAGGTCGGCTGTTACTCCAGGATCAGATATAGATGGTGATAGCATTGAGTCTGATGATTGTGATATTCTCCAATGTTGTACATAAAACTCCTGTTTTGATCCACCGTTAAACTCTGGTTTCCACAGGACAACAGCTGATGTTATTTTACACACAACATTGACAACAACTGGAACTGTAGCTTGGACTACAATGAATTTTAGATTCATTGGATCAAAAATTTTAAGTACTATATTATTTGCAATAACAAAGTTAAAGGCATATTTATTTTTGAGCATTGGGTATATCAAAATTGAAGGAATATGATTAATATTATTCACGGACGAAGTAGTAAAATATCATTCATACATTGTAGTATTGTAACACACTTTTTTATGATATATACATGAGAAGGATCATGTTGAATTAACCACACACGGGTTTGGTTATAAATCCAATGTTATAATGTAGAATGTCGGAGACGGAATTGGGTGTCATCTTGTCCCACTTCGGTATATTGATTTTATTACAGCTTTAACCATTCCAAAGAATTGAATGGAAACTTATGACCCGTAATACATGTTTAATAACGACATTTTTATGTATGTATGTATGTGTTTTAGCAGTATCGATTTTGCTTCCATGCAATTTTCCTATATGGATTTGGGAATTGTTCTGACTGTGTGGTTTGTTTTGTTTTGCATTCTATGAACAGACCACGTAATGTTGTAGATGTCCGGCGGTTTCGAAACATGTGTTAATTGCAATAGCAGACAAGACCAGAATGTATAAGAGTGGATCAAACTTATGTGTCTACAGTAAACGACACTGTTTTTGGTCTCGTATCGTACTGGAGTAATTATATAATAAAACAAAACCACACTTCAAAATTGATAACAACTAGACACACAGATCAAACAATACATTTATAGATAATACCTACCTGGTTGAATAACAGAAAATACTGTCCTGAAATAGCCAATGTCATTAGTTGCAGAAACAATGTAAGATCCATACTGTGTAGAGTTTATTGTTTGGATATAGATCGTTGATGTGTATTTGTATCCATTTGAATTACTGTGCGGTTGTAGTGTTTGGTCAATAAAACCTTTCCGCCTAAATATCCACTGTGAAGTTGGAGTTGGGTTAGATATGAGGTAGACTGTAAGGTTTAAAGACATGCCAATGTTCAAGTGAATTAAATTATCTGAACTTGGAATGTCATCATTCAATCGAGGCCGGACTGAAATGGATAAAAATACAATTATATTTATCATTTATTTATCTGTTGTTGACTGATTATATTGTCCATTATATCTGTAAGTGACGCAATCCTATTTAAACAATGGTTGAGGCCATTGGCTCTCTTTAATAGAACTAATGTTATACATATGACAACTTTGGTGTCACGAAAATAAATATATTATGCACAATGTTCATGATTAGAACGCTTATTATAAAACACTTATATGACCGCGTCATTTCACGAAGAGGGAGGTATGGACAAATAAAACTAGCTTAACCCCTCAAATGAGCGGTCATGTATATGTGAATATCGATTTTACGTCTTTCTTCGATTTTGCGATTATATTTAGAACTCTACCGACTGTTTGCTATTTTTTTTTTACTTCACACTTCAATCGGAATTTTAAAATGTTTGAACAATACTAAAAAAAATACCAAATATATATTTTGTGAAAGTATATTTATCTCGAGATTTGATGGGATGTTTTCTGCGGGTATGTTAAGGCGATAACGAAACATGAGATGTACCCACACTAGACAAAATATGAATATTTGACATTTAGTCTCCTGGCCTTGATTAAGAAGACGTTATGATAGGCGTTTGCTACCCGTCTTGGTAGAGAACATACACGTAAATGGAAGCACTGTACCTCTTTTTCAGGTCACATTAACAGGGTACAGTTAGTTGTATTGTCTACATCGTTCATGATATCATTTTTCTGGACTTAGATATACTTCATTGTTCGCCTACTACTATTCATTATGTGCAGAATAAAATACAGTTCATTTCAAAGGAATGGGAATCAAACCTTAATTGTACAATAATACTTACACCATATGACTATCGTCTTGTCAGAAGATCTAGCCACCTCCTGTCCCTCTATGTTAATAGCTGTACAGTATAAAATCTTGCCGTAATCATTTATGCTTCCTGTATACGTTAGTACACTAGATGATATAACTTTGTCATCACTACAGTCGGTGTTACAAACATCAGGTTGTGGTGAAGCTGAAGTAGTTATATTTGTGGTAGATAAATACCACTGTATCCTACTTGATGGACGTGCAGCGTTCGTTGTACAAGAAAATGTCTGATCTCTATTTGTAGCAACTTCTACTGGATTTTTATCTTTTGGCGTCGATAAAAGTGCAACTGATGATATTGGAACTGAAACGAAATGATAACATTTCAATATTGTCTGGTTTGGTTGGTATTTGTATTAAGTATCTTTTTAGTTATGATGCTACATAGAAGTCAGATTTATTTCTGTGGTATCTGGAGTACCCCATAAAAACTAATCAACACGTCAATCAAAGCATATGAATACCATCCCTGGACTACCCGAGGAAAACGTAGTGTAACAATACATGTTGCGTATGGTAGATAGTTTCAGCCACTGGTGTGGGTGTGTTCGTCGCGTTCCTAATGCTCTGGTATTGTAGCAAAAGTTCTGTATAGCAAAATGTTGTCAAAAGGAGCACAAGTCCCCTGCAAAACCTTTACGATAAAGACATATTCATGGGCTATATGTTTACATACATGTAGATGATTTCTTGTTTATTTGTCCTTGAGTAAATTATAGAAAAAAATGCATTTATTAAATATGTTTCCCCTTATTGTACAAAATTGCTGGTACATGTAAATAAAGGAAATACATGTTTGTTTATGTAAATTTTGTTTACACTCTATTTTAAAATTTTTAGTAATAATAAGATTGAAATTGTAGTAATTATTTTAAACTGGAAATCGTACATGTAGTTGATAAGTGCCAGGCGATCTGGTGAAGCGTTTGTTCGTTTCGTGTATCATGTATCGTTAGTTTCATTTATCGTTCGTTCGTATTTCGTTTCGTGTGTTCGTCTAATTAAACTGGCGAACGATACATGAAACGAACGAACAAATTACACGCACGAAACGCAAACGAACGGAAAACGAAAAACGAACGAACGATACACGCAAACGAAACGAATGAAAAACACAAACGATACGAAATATCTGTTAAGTTAAACGATCCGGGGTCTGTACTTAGCTACAATTTCACCTGTAATTGTTGATTTGGTCACAGGTAGATTATCTCCTCTGATAATCCAACCCGGTGAAATCACAAAAATTATTGATTGTGTGCAAAACACTCATATTTTTAAGTTGCACATCAGTATTATTATAAATATGGCAGCCTTATTGATAAATCATCCAGCATGTATACCAATATACAATTGTCAATTATTTCTCATAACGAAAGGGGCCGTCGTGGTAGTGCTTGTGTTGTATGGTAGGTGGATTTACAGCTACCTGTGCAAGTAGTTCCTATGACCAATTTTGAGTCTGAATCTCGAAACAACATTGTTTGACAGAGACTTGTGGCAGATCATTGGTTTTTTCCGGGTTCTCCGGTTTCCTCCAACAATAAAAATGATCGCCACAATATAACTCAAGTAGAGTTGAAAGTAGCGTTAAACACCATAACCTTAACTATCTAATAGAGAATAATTGAAATTACATAAAATTTAGTTTTGCAGTACCGATTAACAATGCTTCCGGAGAAGCTACACACATCTGAGGGATAAACGATTATTTTATTATCTCAACAGATACAATTGTCCATTTCACATTTCGTAGGTCAACCATAAATCAATGTGTAGCTATATTATGAAATGTTCTATTAATTCTTTAATAAAACAATGGAAGAACCGAATTGTGAAACGGTTATACTTCGAAATTAAAATATGTAGCTAACTAAAATTTGTTTTTTTAAGAAACATTGTCAAACATCATGCTTTATATCTGACGCAGCATGATTATTGGTATATCAACAAAAATCTAACTTTAAAAGGAAAAGAGGATTATAAATTATTCCAAAGCTGTGAATTTCGCATTATAACTAGCACATGCCAATGCTCAGTTATGAGCAGAAATATGAGATTTAGCCAAAATTTATGCCAGTAAAATACATTTCAATTTTGGCAAACACTTCATTGAATAAATCAGCGCAGGTGAAAATTCAATTATTTCATATATGATCTCAAAATGTCAAAATGTGTTGCTAAAATTAAAAAAAAATGACAGAACTGAAAAGAGCCAGTTTCATTTTCACCTTTGACAGAATCATTTGTTGATGGTGAATTCGCTATTGATGGAGAAGGATAGACAAAAAAGGAGGAAGTCATGACACTACATACACTGTAAGAGAGTAAATATTGTTACAATTATATGTCTCATTTACAAGGTTAGGAATATAACTCAAGCCATATCCATTTGGCTTCCACAAGTTACAATGACATAGAGATTTCTTTTTTTTTTAACTCCATCATAGCGCAGGGCATATCAGATCTTTCCGCATAGGTGACTTGAACCCTAAGTGATGCACACCTACCGTTATGTAATCCGCCCAAAGCAGGTGATTTGAAAGATTTGTTTTGTGTAGATATAACACATATTAAGAATCTCTTTTGCATACATTGTTTACTTTTAGGTAAAAGTTTGCCTTGTGATATATGTGCTCTAACGTTCTACAAATGAATTTACTGCTGGCATAAGAGTAGTTTTATTTATGCATGTTGTTAATTTGAACTCTTTAATGTGTTCTTTTAAAGCTGACGGATTCACAATTGTGTGTGATAGCTGTAATAACTACCATATTTTTTTTCAACAAAAACAATTGTTTACACTAATATATATGTTCCAGACCATACGCGTACTTGGACCGTACGCGTACGGTCCGGACCGTATGGGTATACTCATACGTCCGACCTTACGCGTATGGTCCGACCGTACGCGTATGGTCCGACCGTACGCGTACGGTCAGACCGTATGAGTATACTCATACGGTCTAGTACGAGCTGGACCATATGGATATTTAGACCATATGGGTTTTTTCAATACAAACATTATATCATAAACTTATATTGAGTTTTACAAATTGCATTTATCATAATTATTATTACTTTAAACAAAACACCATCACCTCATGAAAAGTAAACAGTTTTGAACTATAATGCAATTTTATTTGTCTACCTGAATCACATTTTCGCATGCACGCCCAGAGTGACACTTGCAGCTACAAGGAACGCCTGCTTTCTACACTTACATGTTTTGTTCATGCATTTTCCCTTGCATTTACATCTTGTTTGCAAGAGAAAAACTTGCTTACTTTGCAGCAGTATGCAGAGAAATTCCTTCTTTTTTCCAATGCGAAGTTTCAACTTTGCCTGTCAAAAGTTCTATATCACCCATACAATAACATGAATTTAACACACCAAATTCACATAATTTGTACAAACTTGCATCTTTACCAATAATATCATCAACCCTAAACAATAATCGTGGTAGATCACCAGATGCCCTATCAACAATAGGTATTCTTACGGTTACAAAACCACCCTTTTCAATTTTTGCATTATACTTTGACACTTACTTATTCGTATTTTCAACATATTTTTTTTATAATTTCTGTCCAACATCTGTCTTATCCTGTCGTGAGTTGTAATTTGACCGTCGTCTGTTCACGGTACAGTTTCTGTCATCAGTAGGGTTAACTATAACGTCGTTCAGTACCATAAAATCATCAACTGCCATGAGTTCATCCAGTGTAGGTCTGTAATCTGTAACATTGTAAGTCTCAGTAGATATTTCCGTCGTTTCAGTTCGTCTTCGTTTTCGGTTCGGTTCACGATAGATGTTCTACCCTCCTTACTGAATTTAGTACTGCGTTGACTACTATTTTATATATTTTGTTCCAGTGTTGTTATAAATACTGTTATAGTGACAACCGGAACCTTTGAACCGCAATGAAATCGGGAGGTTTGGCGCCTTGAAATCTGATTCAACCCACCATTTCTTTGGAAATGCCTGTACCAAGTCAGGATCATTACGGTTTTCCCAGTTTTCCGATTGTTGACTGATTTTGTCTGTTTATATACTTATGAATTTTGATCTTCCCTCTGGAAGATTGTTTGGAGTTCGGTAATTTTGTTATTGTGCATGTACGTCTGCCATAACGGAAAACAAATTAGTCTGTGAGCAGCTTAAGTCGACCATCGAATCCCCGCGGGCAGTGCCAGTCTCAATTTGTGCGTCAGTCACAGTTCGTGTCTGTGAACCTGCCTGTCCATC
Source organism: Gigantidas platifrons (assembly GCA_002080005.1). Lineage (NCBI taxonomy): Eukaryota > Metazoa > Mollusca > Bivalvia > Mytilida > Modiolidae > Gigantidas > Gigantidas platifrons. The sequence goes on along the minus strand of MJUT01044087.1, from coordinate 3,559 downwards.
GGTATGTGAATCCGTCTCGATTTCTGTCTGCGAGTTAGTCTCGGTTTCTGTCTGAGTTCATTTTCCATGCCAGACTCAGGGCAGTTTATCAATGTAAATTTCTGTTCCTTCATATATTGCCGGAATCTAGCTGAATCAGTTTTTCCATTCATTAAAACATTAGAAATTCTCTTGGTCTTCTCACGAGTAAACAGTTGGTTTGGTGGTTTTTGTAATAAAGTTCCTAAATATGCTTCAAATGTTTCTTCCCACATTCTGTTCACTGGCGATTACTCTAATAACTTTATTGAATTTCAAACTATTTTGTTAACTGCGAGTGAGCAGAATTCACTTATTACGAACATGCTAAATTCCGGACATGTAAGTTTGTATTAGATTAAATTAGACTTATTTCTAAATTGCACAATTCCGATAATTAAATTTTTTTTAAATATATTTTAGATTCGAATAACGTTGATCTGCAAAATATTTTTGAAGCCTCGATAATCTCTTAAAACTAGGCAGACCGTACGCGTACGGTCCGACCGTACGCGTATGGTCCGACCGTATAGGTATTTCGAAAAATACGCATACGGTCCGGACCGTACGCGTACGGTCCAAATACGCATATGGTCTGGAAGATATATATATGTATACACAGTCAAACCTATGTTAAGAGGTCACTATTGGGATAAAGAAAAAGTGGTCTTTTAAAACAGGTGACCTCTTAAAAGACGTGTATTTCAATTGAAATTTTCTGTAACAGGACCAGAAAAATAAAAGGTGATTTTTCAATACAGGTGACTGCTTAATAGAGGTGACCATATGGGCAGGTTTGACTGTATGTAAATATTCGTTGCAATTGTGAAAAGAGGGAAAGTTCATTCTGTAATCAAGCTTTGTAAACATCATGCTAGTATATAATTATTGAGTGTGAAAACAAATTGTAGCGTTGCGAAGACAGTCAGATATTATGAAGTCGTGTATATCAATGTGACATTTGTTGTTTTATTTATTAATATATAAAACAGGGATAGACTATAAGTACTTTTGTTAATTTTGAGTCATAGTGGATTATTACATAAACTCAATGCCGAATACCATATAAGTGACCACAGCAACTATGATTATAATATTCACAAGAGCTGTAATTACAAAAAAAGAAGTAAAAAGAAAAGTAACTCACCATTAACATAAAGTATCTTAATATTTGATGTTCCTCCTCCGAATGGATTCCCACATCTCCATGCTGTTCCATGTAAACTTTCTGTCAGATAAGATCCTGGTATAATTACGGTGTAGGTGTTAGTTGTAGTATTACATGTGTATGTATAATCTGTTATGTAGCCCCCGTTAAGTACACATGTACCATCTATATTACCACCAGTAATGATACATACAGTATTTATATCTCTGCGGAATAAAATGATAGTATCTGTAGTGACACATGTGAAGGTAAAATCTAGTCCAACAGTAGCATTATCTGATGTCGTTGTTAGTATGAAACCTGAAACTAATAGACACTTGTCAATAACAATATATATGTTTGAATTTATATAGTTAATTAATAATGATTTATACAGAGTTAATATATTATCTAATCCATCTTGTCACTGTGGGGCTGATTTTGAAAACATAAACAATTACTTTTTCGAATGTTCTCGTTATCTAAATATAAGAACTACATTGTTTAATAATCTTAATTGGTTACCTACTGACTGTAATGTAATTTCCAGACTCGTAAAATGTGGCAATAATACATGAACGCATGACCAAAATGATGACAGTTTTAACTATATTTTTTTGAAAATTACACACCTCATGTAAATCCTCTCAATTTTCTTTCCTTTGTCTATATTTTATAAATATTTTCTGTTAAATTAGATTCGTCATTGTTGATATATATATTTATATAGTACATGCTTATCTAAATTAGTATATGTAATGATTTATATGGAGAAGACGCCATAAGTTAGATTAATTCATGTTTAATCCATTTTGGTACATACATCATTACTATCTCTGGTGAATATTATAATAGTATATGTAGGAACACATGTGAAGGTAAATTCTAGTCCAACAGTAGCATTATCTGATGACGATGTTAGTGTGGAACCTGAAACTAATAGACACTTGTCAATAACAATATATATGTTTGAATTTATATAGTTAATTAATAATGATTTATGCAAAGATAATGTATTATAAAATCCATCTTGTCAACGTGAGGTAGATGTTGAAAACTTGAACCTTTATTTTTTCTGATATCCTCGTTATTTAAATGTTAAAACTACATTGTTCAATGATCTTATTTTGGTTACCTAACATATTTCTTAATGCAAAGATTGTTTTCAACAAAAAACTACACACGCCATCTAAATCCACTGATAGTTTTTCCTCTGTCTATATGTTATAAGTATGTTTTGTTAATTTAGATTAGAAACTATTGATGTATTATGCATGCCTATTTAGATTATTATATGCATTACTTTCTGTGAAGAAGACTTCATAAGTTAGTTTAACTGGTGTCTAATCCATTTCGTTCAATATTTGGCAAATAAAATATGCTTAAGCTAATGTATATAATTTACTCGTCAGTGAAATAAAGCTTGTGTATAATTTACCAGGATAAATTATATAATTTCCACAATATGTCTCTATGTTTTATTGCCATGACGACTAGAGGTAAACAAAATATCGAAAGAAAAATATTACCAATATAGCATTGCACTTTTTTTTAATAGAAATCGAAAAAAAAGATTAATAATATACACCTTAATATAAACCATCAAATGGTAGTATTCCATAAGCATTATCTGTAAATGTTTTTGGTCAAACGTCTGTTTTGAACATGCTTGTCATCTTTATTTAATCAATAATATGGGAAAGAAACACATTTGTTACTGTAGAAAAATATGCTAGTAAATAATACGACTGGATGGAATATCCATTTCATTATAATCAATATCTTCAGTCACGACTATTACAAGATTAGAGTAGATGACCACAGATTGGAATTTTGTTATTTTGGGGGAGCTTTACCTACATAAACTTGTTATCACTAGACAACACTTTTTTTTAATAATAAGCTTCAAGTTTGACAAATACGTACAAAAATGTTTACTATAGAAGATGGTTGGGTAGAACCAAAATTATTTAAATTATTGAAGCTACGTATTTTGAATTCCAGCAAACATAGATTACATGTATATTTGGCAAACGCGTGTGGTAAGTAAAATACCACAACGCCTTAACTGTGCATTTTAAAATTATATATAATAATATGTTTCTTGAGATCACAACCCATACTCAAATAATGTGTCTAAACTAAATCACACAGAAGCATAATACTTGTCATTAAATTATTACTAAGTGGGATCGGGATCCTTTCCCAAGTAAGCTTAAAGAAACAAAAATGTCATTTTCAATTTATCAATTAAAACAAATGAAAGTATATATCGTAAACATATCCGTGGTCTTTTGTGACACAGATATTCCATAGCGGTTAACCCAAGTCATGGTGGCGACCGTAAAACTTTCGAAGTGATGACTTCAACTTAACTAAGAGGAACCCTTGGTT
>MJUT01044063.1:8410-31253 GCA_002080005.1 Gigantidas platifrons | reverse complement strand
TATATATATATATACAATTAATTAACTTGTTTTAACTAACATGTAACATCAAACATACTTGTAGCCTTTTTCCTAACTAGTGTTATCATTTATATTTTATCATTTGTATAATTTATTGTATTATTTTGTGTATTATAACATGTTTCATCAAATTTGTAATATATTATATTAAAACATCAACATTTTGTCATTTTAAAACACTAACTATTTGTTATTACTTTGGTTGTGCATTGGACAAAAAGTCCGAAAGCAAGCATGAAGGTCGTGCCCTCAACTGTTATTGGCGTAATGCTAGGTGCTTCGAAACACTGATGATCTGATGATTAACATCACTCCATGATTCAATGCTATCAGATATTAAATGTTAAACTATTTATTACTTCTGTAAATTAATCAATATTCATAATACACATCTATAGTAATTATTTGAATGACATGTATATACCTGAGATTGTATGTTCCAATCAGCCGATCAATATCAGAATCAGTAACTTTCTTGGGGTTGTATTTAATAGAAGGTAAATCGGGTAAAGGTACAACTGACAGCTTTGATAGTTCATCATTTAATGTCTTCAGATGTTGAATCGTAGAAGCATCATCTCTGGATTGTTGTATTTTATGTTCCCTTTTTTCGATCTCCTTTGCTTTCACCAGCTGTTGCTTGTAATCCATCAACGTCTTCGTAAGCGATTCTTTTTCATGTCTTGTTTTCTCCCTCAATGTCGCGATCATCTTCTCAATATGGCGGTCAACCATTGCTTTTATCTTTGTTCCTTCTTGTTTTATTTCATTTATAACAGATGTAACACTAAGGTCAAATGTATTAAGACCTGTCTCCACCTGCTTTTGGTTTGTTTGGATTACATCCAGTTTCGTGCGCATTTCCTCTCTGAAGGTTGTTCTAAGGCTAGATATAGACTCTTTCATATTGGACACTTTATGGCCGTTGTGTTTACCAGTGACACATTGAGCGCAGACTGAAATATTACAGTTGTCGCAAAGAAAAAGGAAATCTTCTTTGTGTTTTTTACATCTCAATTTTACTTCCGGGACGACATTTTCAGCGCTTTGAAACTCATGATTTTTTGTGCCTTTTTGTCGTTTATGTAAAGTTTTGCAATTCATGCAAAAATGCTGTTCACAGTCTAGACAAAATTCTGTACCGGAACCCGACATACATATCTCACAAATCTTCAATGCGGATTGAGCCATGACAGTGTAGTCAACAGGTCAATATGTGTAATCTATTTAGGTGAGAACTTTAAAGTTAGAACCGATTACCGATAAAGGTATGAAAAATTACGGTTAGCTTGAAATACGTGTTTATTATTTTTTGATATTGTGATCTGATGTTATCATAATAATTTATTACAGAAAATACCGATGTTATTTTTTAAGCAAACTACACAAAACTACTGTGTATCTAATTATATGTGAGTTGTATTTTAATATACAAATAAGACAACATTGCTAACAATATCTACATACGAAAAAGGGGGGGGGGGAGAATAAGCAGTACAAACATTATGTTTTATTTTGACTTCATAGAGGTATATTACAGTTAATACACATATTGTATCGAAATATGAAAATTATTAAAGATTTCTCTCATAATTGATACGGTGTGGATGTACAATAATATATGTGTATTTATATAGCATTTTATGACGATGAAATATGTTTGTTTACCTGTTTATATGTGTGTGCAGAAACCATTTTATAAAAATCAAATACATTTCGTTACGTAATTATATGTGTATTTATGTAGCATTTTATTACAATAAAATGTGCTTGGGTAATACACCCTCGAAAAACCGAAAGGAGTATCACGAATGGACAATCCAGAGACACTGGCAACAATGGGAACATAAGACACAGAACGGAGACAAACAAAAATAAAACAAAACACACCTCAGCACATAATTAAAAAGATAAACAACAGAGACAGCACAAAAAACCTGGGGTGAACCTTGATGCTCGAGAAGGTAAGTAGTTCCTGTCTCTTGTAAATCAAACGTCCTGTAATTATTATTGTTAATTAATCATACGTTAATAATTCATTGTGTACCAGTCTATAACAGCACAAACTACTGAAGTAATATTACATCAGCTTGGGATGAAAAAAATGTTCCATGAAAATTCCATTTGAAATACGGCGATACCTTAACTAAGCTACTCATGCATGTTTGAAGTCGAAATATGTTCCCAACAACTAGAAATCTGCAAATCCGTGTGCATGTTTGCCGTCCTCGCCATTGTTGTGGAGACTAATTAACTTTCGGTTGTTTTGTTCCGATGATTGCCGATCATTATACCTCGTGAAGAAAAGTGTTGGTCCGATGATAGCTGCGGATCTGTAGCCCTTCATGGTCTTTTTTTTTGACGGACCATAGGGCTACGGATTTCACCTAATCAAAAATGTGCGGAACTGCTACCAAGAATTTGTTGTACAGTTGCAAGTAATTTTCACAACACCTGCTTAGTCCCGCCATATTGTCTTTGTGGAATTCTCGCTTTGAGGTCACATGACTTTTGAGAGATGACTCTAACAGCAAAACATATGTTCGGTTTGTTTACGTTTTACCGGAGGTTTGGCACGGCGATTTTTTATCTGAAATAACATATTTATTCAACCTAAGGGGAAATAATTTACATATATTAACCAGAAATGTTATTTTCTTCTATGAATAATTCCAACTGAGGTGAACTCTCATTCAACATTTTCACGTTTTTCCATGTAAGCAAACTGAACACGTGTTTTGCTGTTAGAGTCATCTCTCAAAAATCATGTGACCTCAAAGCGAGAATTCCACAAAGACAAAATGGCGGGACTAAGCAGGTGAAATAAGTTAACATCAAAACATTTGTTATTATAATGAGCTAGAAATGAATAATAATAAGTAAGTAAATATGAAAAGCGATAGATAAATATGTAACGAAGCGAGTTATTCACATGATTCCGCTCTCACAAAGCGTTTTGTTGTGAGCATTACTGTTGATAGGGTGAAATCCGTAGACCTATGGTCCGCCAAGAAAAAAGGACCATAAAGGGCTACGGATCAGCAGCTAGTCCGATGATTGCCAATCAAGAAAAGATAAACGGGTGTGTTCGATTTGCGTTTCAATTATCTCCCTTTTTGAAACCTGGCTGTCAAAAGTAGACATTTATTTTTATGTTGATATGTTTTATTGATATATTCTGTAATGATAAGGCTATTTGTAATATATTTATCGTATTTAAACATTAACAATCTTCTTTAAATAAAATTGGTTACGAAATTTGCAGATTTAAAATAATAACCATATCATTGTCATGGCGACGAATGTTTTATATAATGTTTAATATTTACATTTTTAACTTTGACAAACTATGCACTCGTTAAATGTGCGTCTACAGTTTGTCGTTTTTCGTTTGTTGCATTTGTTTCTATAATCTCAACGCTGAATCAATTATAGACATGTGGAATTTTCCCGCTAAAACAAAGATGGAATCTAACAAAAGAAGAGAAGGTATGTATAATACAGGGGCGGATCCAGGATTTCAAGTTAGGGAGGGGGCACTTAAAAAAATTCGAACCGAGCGGAGGGAGGCGCGAAAATGTTTGGGATATTTCGTGTGAAAAATCACGATTTTACGCAAAAAAAATCATATGTTTTCCAATTTTAGGGGGGGGGGAGGGGGGGGCGAATGTAACATTTTGATGCGGCACACACATGACAAAAACTTTTTCTGAAAAAATTCTTACAAAATTTTAGAAGAGAGCGAACAGTTTTCCATTTTATTTTTAAAGAAAATGGAAAATCTGAGGCGATTTTTCAGCAGTTTTGACGTGCGAGGCGGCAATTTTTTTTCTAACGTGGTGTGACTCAAATATGATCACTTTTTTTTATTGTAAAACTGATAATTTTCGTTGCGTGCGTGAATTCGGCATTATTTTTTCAATAGTATAGGCCTACAGTGCATGTGCATTGAACAATTCAAAACGGAGATTAATTTGCCTTGTTTGAATAAAAAGAAAAGAATTGTAAATTTAAATATTTGTTCATGTGTTTTTATGTCATCTGCATGAACAAACACGTGGGGATCAGTCAGTCTTTTTGCTTGTTTTAGTTTTTTTTCAGTGTCAGATTTAAGAAAGCTTGCACTTAGTACCACTTTGCACCCACAATGTCTATCACTTGCCAACAAATTACAGTGGGTACCAATTGTTCAAAAAAAATTATAATGTGTTATTTTCTGTGTTCTATCAAAATTAGGCCACAGTTAAAGCACGCTAAATAAAAAATGCCTTGACCAAAAATAGCTATCTTGACTCAACCTCCTGTACGGTTATCTTCATTTAGGAAATACTAAAGATGAAAGGAAAACACACTGGGTTGCGATACAAGGTTGTTTTTGGAAGATAATTATGCGACAAAAAACAAAACAAATAAAGATATTTCTCGAGCTCAAACACAACAACATTGTTAATGAAACGCCGGGATCAATATAGAATGATATTGCGAATTATTTCCTAGATTTGTATACACCGTCGCACATATCTAAATGAATGAAGTATACGAAGTTTATGATGAAATCAACCGAGTGTGGAAACATGGTTATGATCCATATTTACCTGGTGGTTCTACATCTGAGGACGATGTCATTTCTGGTATTAAACAGTTACAACGTAGAACAACATGTGAAGTGACAAGATTCAGAATGATCATTTAAGTTTCGACAGGCCAAAACTGGTCAAGTGCCTTACAATTTATCTTAATCATGCCATAGGTAAAGCGCATGTTCTTAAAGAGGGGCATAATGGACTTATTTGTCGTTGTGTAAAAGTGCTGATACACCAAAATCACACCATGACAGCTACAGATCGTTGTGTATATTATCCAGTTTGGTGAAAATATTTAAAAAGATGATGCTGAATAGGATACAAACATTCAAAGTAAGACCTGGAACGTTCCCTAACCCGCTTCAACACTGCCTTCCAAAACAGTTCTTGGTTTTCTGACGTCGTCTTTGTGTTTCTAACAAATAGTATACGTAGCATTCCTTGATAGTAGAAAAGCCTTTGATACTGAATGGTACACAGCATTTATGTTCAAACTTCTTAATTTATGTGTGAAAGAGAAACTATGGTCCTGTATAAATGAGTTGCATAGTAATGCACATACAGTGCTGTAATTGTTAAAAAATGTAAATCGAACTATTTTGAGGTCACTGAAATTGTTAGACAGGGTGGGGTGCTATCTGACTTTTTGTACTTGGTATTTATAAACGAACCAATTAATGAATTAGTGTATTGTAATGAAGTAACATGAGTCAATAGTATAAACTGTTGTGCACCGTCTCTAGCTGACAATATTACATGTATTAGTACAACAACAAGAGGACTACATCGAATGATCGATATTTACACAAAGTAACATGAGTCAATAGTATAAACTGTTGTTCACCGTCTCTAGCTGACAATATTACATGTATTAGTACAACAACAAGAGGACTACATCGAATGATCGATATTTACACAAAGTAACATAAGTCAATAGTATAAACTGTTGTGCACCGTCTCTAGCTGACAATATTACATGTATTAGTACAACAACAAGAGGACTACATCGAATGATCGATATTTACACAAAGTAACATAAGTCAATAGTATAAACTGTTGTGCACCGTCTCTAGCTGACAATATTACATGTATTAGTACAACAACAAGAGGACTACATCGAATGATCGATATTTACACAAAGTAACATAAGTCAATAGTATAAACTGTTGTGCACGTGTCTAGCTGACAATATTACATGTATTAGTACAACAACAAGAGGACTACATCGAATGATCGATATTTACACAAAGTAACATAAGTCAATAGTATAAACTGTTGTGCACCGTCTCTAGCTGACAATATTACATGTATTAGTACAACAACAAGAGGACTACATCGAATGATCGATATTTACACAAAGTAACATAAGTCAATAGTATAAACTGTTGTGCACCGTCTCTAGCTGACAATATTACATGTATTAGTACAACAACAAGAGGACTACATCGAATGATCGATATTTACACAAAATATGACAAACAAGTGGATGTTTCAGTTGAATGAAATGGAATCCTGTGTGGTTCAAGTTTCAATATTCTCATTCAAACCGGATTTTGATTGGACAATAAATCAGGAATTAATTCTAGTCTCATCCATTTAGGAATTAAGCTTAACGTAAAACTAAGTACACTTTCGAGAACGACAAAGGCTTGTAGGAAGGGTAGATACACTTATTTTGCTATTATCCCATTTCAAAGATGACATTACAAGTCTTTTTAATCTTGTTAAACTGTACAAATCTGTCGTAGTAGGGATGATGTTCCTCTACATTAGTCTACGTAAACCGTACAAATCTGTCGTAATACCAAGCGTGTTTAATGGTTACGAAGTCTGGAATGATTTAAAGAATAAGGACCTGTTACACACATGAACTGATTCCAACATTTCGTTGAAAAGCACACAGTTACATTCAGTACCATAACATGATCAGACAATTGTGAAAACATGATTCGACTACGAAGCACAACTTCGAACAGCGCAAGTTGTTTTTCTTTGGAAAACTGTGTAAAATGGACAATGGATATCTAGTAAATATATATTCATACATAGGCTTTTCACCTTTTTACAATATCAATCGAATAGGGTTTATTTTATTCCAGAACATGCTACACAAACACAATCTGTCTGTTTTCTTTACTAAATTATGCAAAAACGCGACTTTCGGGGGAAATCCATGGAAGCGTATTGTAGTGAATGCTGTTTGTCCGAAACATGACAATAACTGGCAAACTCGCATGAATTTAGACCACGATTTCATCCGATTCAGAAACACTCATATCTCTATGGCAAGTGTATGCACATTTCTGACCAACTGTTCCGGCCTTCGCCCTGCCAATTTGTCGCAAAACTTATTTCATCTCTACCAAATAATAATGTACCATCATATGGAATTTGAAAACGTGTGTGTAAATACGTCTTTATTCAAGTGAGACCCACTTGCCACTCTATATCAGAAATATGTAGTATCTGGTTGGACTTAATGTGCAAATTCCCTGTAGAACTTTATGCTGAATTAAAAAAATGCGATGACTAAAGCTTATCGGAAAGGACCCATCAACTGATCTCTGTGCCTCCAACCTCGACGCATTTAACCGACTCTGTTACACATAATTAGTAGCGTCCGCAGCCGAATACAATATGCTTCATACTGAAACTGTGCACAACTAGGAGTTCCTCGTTCATGGAATATCACTAGCAAAACCCATTTCTCTTACATTGCGTTCACATGATGCTGTGATTCGTTTCTATTACTTCACAGAAGTTGGATCGTTACAAAAACATAGAGGTAATGGTTCTCGATAAAACGTTTTAACTGAAGCGATTGACAAAGACATCAGAAATGTAATGATGGCTGAACGTACAATGTAATGATGGCTGAACGTACAATGTAATGATGACTGAACGTACAATGCAATGATGGCTGAACGTAAAATGTAATGATGACTGAACATACAATGTAATTATGGCTGAACGTACAATGTAATTATGGCTGAACGTACAATGTAATGATGGTTGAACGTACAATGTAATGATGACTGAACGTACAATGTAATTATGGCTAAACGTACAATGTAATTATGGCTGAACGTACAATGTAATTATGGCTAAACGTACAATGTAATTATGGCTGAACGTACAATGTAATGATGGCTGAACGTACAATGTAATGATGGCTGAATGTACAATGCAATGATGGCTGAACGTACAATGTAATTATGGCTGAACGTACAATGTAATGATGACTGAACGTACAATGTAATTATGGCTGAACGTGCAATGTAATGATGGCTGAACGTACAATGTAATGATGGCTGAACGTACAATGTAATGATGGCTGAACGTATAATGTAATTATGGCTGAACGTAAAATGTAATCATGGCTGAACGTACAATGTAATGATGGCTGAACGTACAATGTAATGCACATCGCGCTGCAGATCAACATTATATAATGTAATGATGGCTGAACGTACAATGTAATGCATATCGCGCTGCAGATCAACAGTATAGAATGTAATGATGGCTGAACGTACAATGTAATGCATGTCACCCTGCAGATCAACAGTATAGAATGTAATGATGGCTGAACGTATAATGTAATAATGTCTGAACGTACAATGTAATGCATATCGCGCTGCAGATCAACAGTATAGAATGTAATGATGGCTTAACGTACAATGTAATTATGGCTGAACGTACAAATGATGTCGATACGTTTTCTAAACTTTTTAAATGTACATATGAACTCATTATATTGCATTCCATATTTACATATTACTATTATATCTTCTAACAAATCTTTGACGTAGGTATTCTGGTCTCCAACGAAGACCACATATTTCTTTAGATGATTTTGTCTAGCTTTGTTTATGGTGTTTAATGCCATTTTCAATAACATTTCAGTTTTATTGGCGGAGGAAACTGCAGTATCTGGAGAAAATCACCGACCTGCCACAAGTCACTGACAAACTTTATCACATTATGTTGTTTAGAGTACACCTCACCATGAACGGTTTCGAACTCACAATTTTAGTGGTGATAGGAAATGATTGCATGGGTTGTTGTAAATCCAACTACAATACGATCACGACCACGATGATCCCTATTTACTTAGAAGCTATTTTAATTATGTTAAAAGTACCAGTCCCGAGGAATTGTCCAAAGAGAAACGATTGTCAACCTACAAATTTTACTAAGTCAGTTAACTACTAAGATTCACTGACTCTGCTATTCCACTGTCAATTCATCTTGTCGATTGTATGATAGTGTGTAGTCTGTTCGAATGAAAGCTAATAGATGTAGATTTGTTGTTTTTTTTTATTTTATATATGTATTGTCATTAGAGTTCCAGGTGAGGTTTTGGATCAGATTACCCGGTTTAATCATGTTACATGCTTGTGCCTGTGTCAATGCAGGAACCTAATTTACAATGACATGACGCATCCAATGAAGTCTCAAAGCAATTAAAGGACCGGTCTTTGAGAAAACGCATTTATTATGAAAAGATTAAAGATGTGAGGTGAAAGTTTGTTTTGTACATATTGGTAGAATTGGCTGAATTGTTTACAATCATGGGTTATACCTTCTTTTACTATATGACTATTTTGTCAACTAACACTGCTTAACATTTTATTTTATGATTTAATATGTGATTGGCTGTGTATATTGGTGGTGTTGAATATTGATATTGTTGATGATATTTGAGTTGTTGATATGAGAGAAAGATCAGCATCCACATTCTTGATTTGTGTGATCTATTTTAGGATGCAGTTTATTTGTATTTCTTGCTTTTGTATTGTTTCTTTGCTTTTTTTTATGTTTTGTTTTTGTATTTTTCTTATTTGACACTGTCACACAACTGATAACAAGACATTAAAAAATATCTCTTGTCGACATTCCTCACATCACTAGGAATATTGACTTACTTAGTAATAGATACTGCATTGATATATATGTACATGTTTAATGTAACTCTATTAGTACTAAGAGTTTATAAGACTTACTCTACTACAGTGATTGATTATTTTTTTGTGTTTAACGCCACTTTCGACAATGTTTCAGCTATATCATGGCGACCAGTTTTAGTGGTGGAGGAAGCGGAGTACCCGGAGAGAACCACCGACCATGGGCAAGCAACAGGTAAACTTTATCACCTTTGGCTGCGAGTCGAGTGCACCTACTACAGAGTCTTATGCACCTGTATATGAACGATAAGTAACAACTATTTATCAAACCTTGTTTGCAGATTTTTGCAAATAGAGGACAACATTGATTATGACAAGGGCCCGGGTGGCTCAATGAATTAGGTCGCTGGATTACCTAACAATTCATACAAGCCTATCACCAGTACGCGTGGTTTCGCGCTGGCTGTGTAAATTACATAAAGTGGTGCACTCGACTCGCAGCAGAAAGTGATAAAGCTTACCAGTTGCTTGTCTATTGTCGGTGGTTCTCTCCTGGCACTCCGGCTTCTTCCACCACTAGAACTGGTCGCCATGAAATAGCTGAAATACTGCTGAAAGTGGAGTTAAACACATAAAATCAAATCAAATCAAAAGTATTCCCTACTCAAAGCTAAACGACAGACTAAAATAATTATCCCAATTGTGCTTCGTAAAAAAGAAAGGCGAACACAGATACAACGACGGAACATACCTTATTTTATAATAATAATAATAACTCTGCCAAGCGTTCTCTGAAACAGATATCATCAAAATGCTAGAGTTTTGATTGACAACATATGTTCGGTGGATAGTGTTTTACAACGGACAGTCGGCATACATTTAGCTTCAAATTGTGCCCAACTTCTCGCCGATTTGGTCCTTTATTCGTCAGAGGCAGACTTCATATAGGGGCTTCTCAAGAAATACGAAACGAAGATAGCCCGATCCTATAATTTTACGTTGCGCTATATAGATTATATATTATATCCTTCCACTAAGCAATTCTATGCTTGGTGAATTTGTTGATCGCATCTGTCCAATTGAGTTTGAAATAAATAATACCACATACACAGCTATGTCTGTTTTATACCATGCCCTATTGTGAACATGTAGTAAAATTTCAGCAATACTTGCAAATGAAGTGCATATCTTTGAGTTGATCCGATAACAGAGCTTGTCATTCCTATCAGGATTTGCTTGATAGATGGTTTAGATTGGGATATGGTGTTTAATGTCACTTTCAACAATATTTCAGTCATATCGTTGCGGTCAGTTTTATTGTTGGAGGAGACCGGAGTACCCAGAAAAAACCACCGACTTGCCGCGAATCACTGAGAAATACATGCATCTCGCCTGATCGGGATTCACATTCACAACGTTAGTGGTGATAGGCACTGATTTCATATATAGTAGTACATCCCACTACCATACGATCACAACCTTACGGGCCCTTCCTTGATAGAGTTGCTGTTAACAAGGGTTCCTACTGGTTAAGTTGAAGTCATCACTTTGAACGTTCTGTATCACAAATGACCATGGATATGTTCTATTGTTGTAAGCAGCTCCTGGTTGAACAAAAGAATCATTACCTTCTGATTTTTCTTTTACGTCATTTCATTATCTATAGTTATTCAGTATAATTAATCACAAATTAGAAGAAACTACGCCAAAGTAATTACACATCGAAATACATCCAGTGTTAATTAATGATTAGTATTGTCTAGTGTTACAGAAACTAGATGTATTAAAAAATATCCATGACAAGATAATCAGGGATTGGGAGATATTTCACTGTATTTTACTATTTATTGTCAAATTTAACAAGTACGTAGATCAAAGAACGACTAACATTGACAGTTTAATTAGAAGTTATCACTAGTTATATATTATTTAACAGATTAACCCTCTATTACTACAATATATTAGGTAACTACACGAGATATCAATATGTAGGTTATTATGTCTGTGACTATTTGGTAGATTGATATACACCCACCTATTTATTTAGAGTGTCCGGTCTCTCCTCAGAAGGTCTATTTGGTAGATTGATATACTTCTACTTCTACTTCTACCAGAAAGCGGCCACCATCAATTCGTTGATTATTCTGCCACCTTTTGGATGCGCATGCAAATATATACATTGAGTTTGAATTTTTTGAAGTGCTTTACATATATATACAGTGAAGATAAAAACATCTCGGAGTGGTTTAGAATAGTTCCTGAAGGTGAGCCTGGAAGGTTTCAAGGCTCCCGATGGTGACGTAGTTGTCCGGTAGTGCATTCCAGTCTTTGATGGTTCTAGGAAAATAGGATTCTTTTCTTATTTCTGTTCTGCAAGATGGTATTTGGTGAGCTTTTGTGTTGTTATTTCTGGATATTCTGTCTGGTGGAATTAGACGATCCTCTGTATTTACTAGTACCAATCCATTTACCAGTTTGTACATCATTGTTAATCTCGCTATTTTCCTGCGATCTTCCAGTGATTTCTAATTGAGATCTTCTATCATGGAGCTGACGGATGATGTGTAGTGATGACGATTTGTCACATATCTCGCCGCTCTTCGTTGTACCATTTCTAGCCTGTTCTTATTGTTCTGGTGGTATGGATCCCAGACTGAACTAGCGTATTCGACTGTAGGTCTTACCAGTGATTTGTATGCTGTTTCTTTTATCTTGCTGTTGTTTATGTTCAGGTTTCGTTTCAAAAATCCTAAAGTTTTGTTAGCCTTGTTGCAGATGTTCGTTATGTGATCGTTCCATTTATGTCGGCACTGATAGTACACCCAAAATATTTGGCAGATTTTACAGCCTCAAGTGTATGACCATGTAGGTGGTATTCTCGCACTATTGGTTTTCTTTTGCGAGTTATAGTTAGCACATTACACTTGTCTGGGTGGAATGCCATTTTCCATTTCCCTTCCCAATTTGTAGTTTGTCCAGATCTTTTTGCAGGTTGTCAGCATCTGTGTCTGAAGTAATTGTCAGGTACACTATGGTGTCGTCGGCAAAGAGTCTGACCCTGCAGCGAATTCCTTGTGGCATGTCGTTTATGTAGAAGAGGAATAGACTTGGTTCAAGTACAGATCCTTGTGGTACTCCTGATTCCACGTTTATGGAGTCTGATTTCTCCCCTTCTACAACGACCACTTGTTTCCTTTCTGTTAGGAAATTTTGGATCCACCTGTTGGTTTTCCCCCTTATACTGTAGTGTACCAGTTTGTGGGTTAGTAGACTATGACTAACTATGTCGAAGGCCTTAGAGAAGTCCATTATTAGACAATCTGTTTGCTTTCCTGTGTCAAGGTTTTTAGAAATGTCATCAATAAACTATAATAGTTGCGTTTCACAGGATACTCCCCTTCTGAACCCATGCTGTAAGGGATACATGATGTTGTTTGCATCAGCGTGCTTCATTATATTACTTGTCACTAGGTGTTCCATGATCTTACAACATATGCACGTTAATGAGATTGGTCGATAATTAACTGCTTCAAATCTCTTTCCCTTCTTAAATATTGGGCTTACATTTGCATTTTTCCATATGTCTGGTAGGTCACCGGTATCATAGGACCGTTTGAAGATAGTTTTGAGAATGGGGGCTATGTCAGTTGAGAGTTCTTTTAGCACCCTTGATGTGATGCCATCTCGACCAGCAGCTTTGTATGGTTTTAAATTTGATAGTAACTTTGCTATTCCGTTTTCAGTGATGTTCAGATCTTCTATTGTAGGATATGATGTGTTGGTCATATTACATCGTTTTTGGAAATCTGTCTTTGTAAATTCTGATTTCTCTGAGAATGCTGATTGAAACTGGTTGTTTAAAATGTTGGCTTTTTCAACTGGGTCTGAGTGTAATAACCCTCCATTTTGTAGTGGTGGTATTTCATTTCCGTCAGATCTTTTATGTTTTATAAATGTCCAGAAGCGCTTCATACAATTAGGTTGTTTGTCATCATTAGGATCCGGTGTTATGATATCCTCAATGTACTTCCAGTATGCCCGTCTTATTTCCCTCTGTACTAGTCTTTTTAATTATTTGTATTTCTTTTTATGCTTGGGATCTCCTGATTTCTTTTGTTTTTTATAAAGTCTGTCCCTTTGCCGGATAAGACGTTTTATATATCCCTTGTGATCCATGGGTTACCATCTTTTATCTTAGCTGTTTTTTGTGGTATGTTTTTATATATAATGTCTTCTAGTTCCTTCTTGAAATAGTCCCAGAGTTCTTGTGTACTGTTTCCATTTTGGTACATCTTCTCTATCTCCTCTTTTATCATTTTCAGTTTGTCCTTAATGTTCTCCCATTTTGCCTTTTTGTAAAGTGATATTTTTCTCGGTCTTTGTGTGCGTTTTGTTGGTATGGTGTTTAGCTCTGCAAAAACGATATCATGGTCAGATAGCCCTGGTATTGTCTCTATCCTATTGAAGCAATTTGGAAAGTTTGTAATTATAAGATCCAGTGTATTTGATTCTCTGGTTGGCTCTTCTACCATTTGTACCAGTCCATGGTCATCTAGGATGTCTGTGAATTTGTGGTGTATGTTCACATGCTGGGTATTTGCTTTTAATAATTTTGTCTTCCAGTCCCAGCCGGGTAGGTTGAAGTCGCCAGCTGTGATGATGAATGCATTGGTAATTTTTTCAGCTCTGTTTATACTTCTCTCATATTCTAAGTACCCATTCTCATTTGATGTTTTTGGATTCTAGAAACAGCTTAGATAAACAGTTTTATGGCCCACAAGTTCTAGCTTGCACCAAACTATTTCGCAATCTGTTTCAAGTTCGGGGACGGATGTTACGATAAATGTGTCTTTTACTGCAATCAGAACTCCCCCTTCTCCGCAGTTTCTATCTTTACGAAAAATGTTATAGCCGGAAGGAAATATGATGTTTGAATCAATCCATGTTTCTGTACCAAAGATTATGTCTGGGTTTGTGCTGTCAATAAGGTTCCGTACCTACCCTTGTTTTCCTTTAATGGACTGAAAGTTTACATTTAATATTCTGAGTGGTGCATTTTACTTTGTTCGTCTATTCGTTTTCCTATCTGGTGTAGATGCATGTATTGGTCTGATGTTGTTTGATGGTATTGGACTATCTAGAGAGGTATCTGACAGCACACTGTAGTGATTTGATGTGCTAAAGATGAGAGAATAGCACAGTGTCGAATAGTTTGGATATCCACACATAATACAGTCCCACGCAATTGCGCTGTCATTTGCAAATTCATTGTAGGATTTAGTGCCCATGTGTGATACATGCAATCAGTGGTACCATATTTCGTGCCAATCCATGGGCACTAAATCCTACAATGAATTTGCAAATGACAGCGCAATTGCGTGGGACTGTATTATGTGTGGATATCCAACCAGTACATAGTTGTGAGTATCATTTCTGGTAGGTGTACTATCAGTGTATACCCATGATGTAGTGTTGATGAGTATGATCAGGTATAACAGTAACATTTCTACGGTTTTATGTTGGTGAATATGTTATTCAGTGCAGTTATCCTATGTTTTGGTAACCAATCAGATCCTTGGGTAGATACTGTAAAAAGAGTACATATGTATAGGAAATCATGTAGTAAAGACTGATAAGATAAAGACTCACCTAAACCCTCCACTACATGTTCTACCGTCGTACTCCCTCTCCCAGATTATCACCTCCGATTGGTCCTTAAAAAAGAGATAACAGTTCTGCTTCTTCTGTGTGTAGTTGAAGAAGTTCAGATTCTTGTCTTATGTGGTAGCATTCTTTGTAAGTGTCTAGTAGTATCTGTTTGGCGATTGCAAGGCTGTACAGTTGTCCAGGATGAACACCATCCTTTTTGTTAATATAAATTTTCACCGATTTCCTTGTACCACCTCTTTTTACTTTTCTACCTCTGAAGAAATATTTGCTGATATTTATTGTATTCTTGAATAAACTATTATTCAAATCAGTTATTCTGGCATTGAGTTGTTTACCTGTCTTGTAATACTGAAGTCGTCTACTTTGTATATTTCTGGTTTGTTGTGTCCCTTATAGGTATTGTACTTAACAATTGATAAGATTGGACAATCAATAAATTTAATCTCTGCAGTTGGATATTTTTCAACTATGTTAATAGCTCTGTGAAATTGTTCTACAATTTGGTCTATTATTTTCTTTCCACTGTGTCTCAATTCAATGAATTTTCCCTTTTTAATTGTCAAGTCACATGTTCCTGACCACAAATAAATTACAATTTGATTATGTCTCTTAATCGCCTTTAGTATTCTTTCCTGAATTATGTCTACCAGTTCTGATGTACGGGCACCTGCTTTACACCAGGACTCGATCGGGAACTCATTTTGTGCACAGGCGTTGCGTATCGTAAATCCTTTACTGTCCGATACCAATATGGGTGTTTTATATCTAAAACCCGGTGGAAGTTGGGGCTGTTGAGATATATAGTTCCTCAATTTGCTTCTCATTTGCGTGTAATGTAAACAGTCCCTCACTTTTCTACCGGAAATGGCTTCCGATACATTTCCGCGCCAAAATGTCAAAATTTTGTTTGTTGATTTTCACTCCGATTCAATGATTTCACATATTAGAACCTTGTTGATTGTGTTATATGAATATATGAATGTAAAGCACTTTTTTAAGCAATTTTAAAGGGTAAATATCTAATAATATACTCAAATTCCTGAAAAACCAAGAAAAATTTTGGAGCTGTCAGAAAATGTCAACCATTCCCTTGCGCCTGCGCATCCAAGAATATATCCACCTATCTATTTAGATTGTCCGCTCTCACGTCAGAAGGTATATTTGGTAGATTGATATACACCCACTTATTTATTTAGAGTGCCTGTTCTCTCCTCAGAAGGTATATTTGGTACATTGATATACACCCATCTATACGGGACACAATATTCTGATTTCTATAGCACTAGCACACTTAAACAACAGTTGGTGGACATATACATCGCTCCACTCGGGACACAATATTCTGATTTCTATAGCACTAACACACTTAAACAACAGTTGGTGGACATACACATCGCTCCACTACGACACAATATTCTGATTTCTATAGCACTAGCACACTTAAACAACAGTTGGTGGACATATACATCGCTCCACTAGTCATTTAGAGTGTCCGCTCTCATGTCAGAAGGTATATTTGGTAGATTGATATACACCCACCTATTTATTTAGAGTGCCTTTTCTCACCTCAGAAGGTATATTTGGGTCGTGTGTTAGCTGGTTCTGACACTCGTTATCTGTATCTCCTATGGCTTTCATGTGTTGTGCATGTAACTGAATATAAACATGATAAAAAGAAAGATTTACTTGTTGTAAAATATTGGTGGCCAACAGATATTTGTAGATTGTGTTGTAACTTTAAATTCTATGGTTTTCGGATACAATATGTCAGAATGACTAAGATGTTTCTTCATTGTCACCACGAGGCGAGGCAATGCACCCTAAACATCAGAAATGTCCCTCAAAATCTAAATATCAGAGAGCTAGCGAGTGATCTTATGATACTTGTAAAAGGCAAATCGACGCTCACGTATTTGTAGACCATATGTCACGAAAACAAGATTTGTTTGGAAAGCAATCAAGCAGTTAAAATATGCTTAATCAGGAAATTCCTCTGACAAAGTCATAATATATAGAATTCACTTATTCTGCTTTCAACAAATATTGACCATTCAAAAAATAGAACTTCAAAACCTTACTGTATTGACATATACACATATACATATAGCATGAACGTCACAAGAATGAAATAAAAATAGATGAAATAGTCTCCATGGCAACTGGGACTATTATAGTATAATAGTCCCAGATGGCAACAAGAACACTTGTTCCGCCGTGATAGGTATGCAGGGGCATTATTTTGAAGGGTACTATTTCGGTTCAGTTGTACAATAGACGTGTTGTTAACGTGTTGATAATGCTGTCCATGTCTTCTTTCGTTTACTACAAATACATCGGTTGCCGGATAATATCTATTATTTAAATAATTGATCACATTTTTTATATTTAAAAGTGTTGATTTTGTTCGCAAGCCAAACATTGTGAAGTTTATAGAGATTCAGGTCACCATCCAAAGATCTCATTAATGAGTTTACCAATCTTTTACAAACGTATATAATGATTAAATATATTTCCTCAGAATACAGCTTACAAGATCATGTGTCTTCTTATGCATACAGCTTGCAAGGTCAGGTGTCTTTTTATGCATACAGCATGCAAGGTCAGGTGTCTTCTTATGCACACAGCTTACAAGGTCAGGTATCTTCTTATGCATACAGCATACACGGTCAGGTGTCTTCTTATGCATACAGCTTACAAGGTCTGGTGTCACCTATATAGCTATCCGATACTTATTTACTTCTTTAAGAAGAAAATGATTAATGCTGTTAGCCTTCTTCAAGCATTAACAAAGTATACTGTATAGACTGTACAGTACGCTACATTACGCTGTTAACCGCTTGTAATATAATGTTATTAACACCATATATACAGCTTTCGGCTATCTTCGGAAATGGTATCGTGTCGTTCCGTATTGATGCTGATTTATTAATGCGCCAGCATCCCGCTGCTTTTGCATCACGACATACCTCTATATTTTCCCTGTTTGGTTTTTATAATCGTTTATACAGCACCAGAGAAATGGATTCAGTGGCTCAAAATGTAAGTAGCTTCAATGTAATGAAAAAATACTGACTCTCACCACAACGCTACCACGTGCTGACAAATCAACATAAAAATTAAATGAGATATGTGCTTATGTATATTAAACATCATACTAAAACATGCCGTTGGTACCCGCTTGTGGTTATACTGAAAATTGACATTAGGAAATACACATTTCTTGTTAGATTTCAAATATTTTCACGAAACAATAGACCTTTCATTGACTAGTGTGACGTCATCGCACGTGCAAATATGGAAAATTGTTACCAACATATTAGATGGGGTAAAGATCTTATAAAATCAACAAACAATGAAAGCTATACTTTTTATTTAAAATTTGCCTATATTTTAGGCCAATTTCTGCCCTTATCATACCTACTCCTTTTGGGTTACATAATTTACGTTTTGGCGGGGCAACTGCCGCATGCAAGTTCGGTATATCAGGTAGACTTTTTAAAATCCATGGCCGTTGGAAATCAGAAAACGCAAACGATGGATATGTATGTGAAGATTTACCAAGAAAACTATCGGTTTCTAAAAACCTTGGTTTATAATGATATATGTCTAAAGTACACACAGCTTTCTTTGTTCATATCGAATTGATCACTGCGCCAGACAATAGGGATCATTCACCAAATTTCTTTCGACAGACGTCGCTGTTGTTCCATAAGTGGTTAGCGGAACGTTTTAATCTCGATGACGCTTGAATTGTTAACGTTAGGTACAAGGACACTTCAATATATAATGCCCTTATAACATGAATAGGAAAATTCTGTACATTTCGTTCACAAACAAAACTGTTCTCACGACTTTTTTTTTATTTTATAAATCATAACATTATTGTACAAGTTAGATAAACTACTATGAAACAAAAGAAGTTACCCGTATTGCGGGATATTCAATACGGGCCGCTTCTTTATTTTTAATAGTTCTGTATCTTGTACTTACAACCATTGCGCTGGAACAGTTGACTACAGTACGACAGAGATATTAGGTTATTAATTAAATTCCTAACGGTGTATACGTGTATCACATTTCATTTCTTTGCATTAGCATAAGGGGAAAAGGGTGTATTTTACTCTGATGAAAAGATTTCGATGCTACATGTTTGTACCTGTAAAAAAATGCACTCTGAAACAGGATTTTTGTTCTGGAAAAAAATAGTCCCTTTATGACTAATAATAAAAATCTGGGTAAAAGGATAAAAAATCAAAACCATACATGTACAATACACAGGAACACAACAAATTCATTTATACCTTTAGGCAGTAATATACAATTTTCAACAAACACAGAAAAAGAACAAGTAATAATAAAAAAAAAATCTTGTAACAATGAACAAATAGAATTTTCAAGTAGCATAGTTGGTACTTTATATCATTTAAAGGGGAGCTTATTCAAAATAAATCTAAAAACGGCCAATGATAATAGAAAATTAATATCAATAATAAATTTATGTTTGTAATTAACAATCCAAAGGGAACACATTTATGATTATTTTCAAAAAATATTCTTCATCTGTATGATAAAATATATCCAGTTTATGGAAAGGAAAAACTTAATTGACCTTCCCTACCTAGATCAAGGATTTATATAGTAGTTCTACTATGCAAATCCTTGCCTAGATGATCACAGTTTTTATTTTTCCAACATATTTTCCTTTTCTCATTTTTGTTTCAATTTTTAGCTTAAGCCACAAAAAAAAAATCTTTTTAGATTCTCATCCCCTCCCTTCCCACTTTTTACCATTAAATTCACGATTTTCTATTTTCAATCAATTCATTTTCAAAATTTAACAAATTCTTCATTAGGGTATCAGTATACCAATTAAAGTATATATATTTTTTATTATGTAATGTTCTATCACGATAGTTACCATATGTATCTAGTTCTACAATATTTAACTTAGTAGTCCGTAAAGGGCCTTCGTGGTGATCGTTTGGTAGCTGTTACGAGTTCGAATCTCGCCCAGGCGATACAACATTATGTGATAAAGTTTGCCAGTGACTTGTGGCAGGTCCGTGGTTTACTCTGTGAGCTCCGTTTTACTCCACCAATAAAACTGACCCCCACTGAAATTTGTTGAAAGTGGTGTTAAACACCAAACCCAGTCGTCCGTACGTTTCCAATCATGTACGTTTACATTTTTTTTATGTTTGTTTTTATTGTAAAAAACGCTGGGTTTTATGCAAATTCCCGATTTTTTTCGTAGCATTACTGAAATTGTAATTTAAATCGTTTGACTGTTCATTTCAATAACAGGTAGCTAACTAAAGTTATCAATAACGTTTTTACTTGCAATAGAATGGAATAAACCTACAAAAATCATGTGCTTTGCCTTTAGTCCTTAATCATTAAAAAGTTCATTATGCCAAATAATTGTAATCTTCAATATATTTTACATATATATTACAATGAAATAAATTTGATAATTGGGAGTGGTGCGTGTATAGGTCAACAGATAAGAAAAGTTTGTAGATGCCAAAAGGGTTATCGGAAGTCATATATCGAAGGAGGGCAGGCAATGCAATGGCCAAAAGAAAAGGACAAAATGATAAACAGTGGTGGTCTACTGAAGATTGATCGGCACGAATCCCGACGGAATTCTGTCGGTGACAATTTGAGTCTTCAGTTTTACATTGTATGGCAGTTCCAGGTTTTTTACGATGATCCGCCAGTATGATTGTACAAAATATTTGAATGCTACCAAAATCTGTCGAAAATAATTTAAAATAGTAAGAAACAACGAATTTTCTTTATTTCAGTATTTATTATGCAATTCATAATACATCTGCTCAAAATCTTTCTAAAATAAATGCTATGATTAACCCGCTTGTTGTCGAATCTTTAACAGTTAATAACACTACACGAAGAAGGAATATAGTATCTGTATAATTTTGTACCAAATAATCTTAAAGAGTGTGATTTAGATTTGAAGATTGCCTAAATATAGAGAGACCTATATATATTAATTCAAAATTTTGTATGTGGAGACAGGGACTTTATTATTCTATTTTGTTCACTTAGAGGTAGTATTTCCCGAAATTCATGTATACTTTAAAATGTTGCAATGAAGTTCATCAGTATTGCAGTGTGAGTATCCAAGCATCATGTAGACATTACACCTTTTATGAACATGTATAGGCTACACCAAGGTACAGGCCGATATGGCTTGTAAACGTCCGTTTTATTTCTTAATATGGTCATAAGAAAACTCTTTTCTTGCGACTTAAAAGATATTACTTTTATTTTACATATACTCGTCAACTAAATCTATACTTCTAACAGGTAATATCACCCGCGCTGTACTAGTTAAGCTTCAATGTTTCCACCATCCAAGTTTTATAATTCAGTGCCCTCATTAGGTTAACGTTAAGATACAAGCGTCTTTGTGATTCAAACGCACAATTAACCACTTATGGAACAGTAGCGTCACCAAACGGGAGAAGCGGTGAATGATTCCTATTAACTTATGTTTCCTTTTTTGCTACACTGCATATTAAACAAATGTCTTATTTATTTTCTTGAGTGGAAAACAAACGTTAATCTAGGAAAAATTCATTTTGCCCATAATTCTAACGTTAGAAAGGAATAGGCAAAAAAATGAAAGCCGAAAGGTGTATTAAAGCTTTTTAATATTTGATACATTTACCTTTGTGACATTGGCCATACCTCCTACAGCTATAGCGATTATATTTTTATGTCAAAAATTTCTTAGACCCTACTAGAGATTCACAATATATATTATATTCTGAAAAAAAAATAATATGATAACGTTTTTGCATTTCATGACCTTTAATGGTTGGTAGTTTTTCTGTTATTTGTTAAACTCTAAGGAACATAAATCCAATGTGTTAAAATGGCGGTAAAGTAGAGTGAGCAGTATCGCGGCAAGCCTGTGAGGTATTAAGAGCAGAGAACATAATATGGATTAGGCACAGCCTACAGGGGAGCATCGCATCTACGCATATAGACATGTACAAAAGTTCAAAGTGCTATATCCCAATTAATGGTCCTGAACAGGGGCGGATCTAGGATTTTGTGTTAGGGGGGGGACAAAAGTCGGCGAGCGGTCTGGGGACCGCTTAAGGTCTTCAGCGGGTCCAGGGCAGAGCCCTGATAGGCCCCCCCCCCCGGAAGCTCCTGGGTTTGGAGTATTTAGGAAGCTTTTCCGTCAACAATTTTGAAGCATTTTGTGAATGTGATGAAGTGTATTAAAAGTAAAACGCATGAATCTTCTCCGAAAAGTTTCAAATAGATTCTAAGCAGTGAGTGTAAATTAAAGGGAGATCTCACTTGAAATTATCTATCTGGAGCTGTGACTCCCATGATTTCCTTATCACGCTCGGACCAGGTGCAGACATTTTGAACTCAGTGCAAGGTAGTTATTTTGAACGTTTTCTTTGGACAATTTTGAATTTTAGACACTACAGACTAAGGAGCGTGACGTTCAAATGTAATTAGATAAACTAATGCAACGGGTAAAAATATATACAATGTAATGATTTATTACATTTAACAGGCGAATGAATGAATGCTGATCATATGCTTAATAGAGGGACGGAAGACCGCCTCTCTCTCTCTCTCTCTCTCTCTCTCTCTTTTAGGGGGGGGGGGGGGGGG